>JAKOGI010000629.1:287500-292500 GCA_029747015.1 Carnegiea gigantea
TTGAAGTTTATTGAAATGTACAGAGTAACAGATAAAAATTGATAGAAATGTAATACAAAGAACTTACACAAATGAACTTGGAAATGTTGGAAACTCCGAAATGTAGAAATACAAAGGATAACTTAAGAAAATTTTGTTGAAGAAAGCTGAGAGGAAGTTTTAGAGAGCTTGAAGATGCTACTCTTTTTCTTTTTTCCAATCTGCCTTCTTCTCTTGACGAGCACTCCTTAAATAGAGGTGAAAGAGAGCCCTTCATAATTGTAATTTTGTTTGGACATCAAAAGTAGATGCTCTTTGTCGGCCATCATGTACTGAAAAGGTGAGTCTTCTTTTTGTAAAGCAGATTCCTTTTGTCTTGGACACGTAATGAAAGGTGAGTCATCATCCTTATCATTACACTGTTTGCTTTTTGTTAGTGGGGTCACTGTAGACGAACAGTGTATTTTGTCGAAAGCTGCAAAAGAAAAGATTCGTTAGTACGAATGGCCTTTACTTTTGCCAAGGGCCAAATGACCCTTGCAGGCTCGTTTGTATTATTTGGCTTTTGCATTTTGCCAAAGGTCATGTGACCTTTGCCAGCCTTTGTTTGAATAATAGATTTTTCCATCATGAGAATTTGCTGTATTTGAGGAGAAAGTCGCATTGTAGGCCATTTGTAGTAGGGACCAAATAGGATGCTTCAAAATTAATTCCATATTTTAAAGGAATTAAAACATGCGAAAAAGTTTGGTCAATAGGGCAAATGTGGAGGTCAGGGAAGATTTTTGAGACGAACCGTATAATATGAGGCTCATAAGCGGTCCAATATTCAAAATGTTGATAGAAGTATTTACAGGTTTGTACATAGCCTGTTGGCATAATAATGAGTACTGGGTGATGATTAAGGTCTTCAAGGAGAGCTCGATAGGCCTTAATAATTTTGAGATATTGGTAAAAGGGAAGTTCCTTATTCACCAACTATTCATTGTAATCAATAAAAATGGCATATTCATTGTATCGAGGACCACAGAATGATGTGTAGAAAAGTTCATAATCACGGAGATGAAACGGGAGAGGTTCATGTGGATAATTGTTGAGAGGGAAAGGTTCAAGGTCATTAATGTGTGGATTTATTTGTGAGGTATGAGAATGGATGATAGGGGGATCATCATAAGGTGGGAAACTTTTGTCAAGAGAGGAGAAAATAATAGTGGGAAAGGGCTGAGTGCCATCAGTCATTTGTGTAGCTTTTCCCTTGTCATTGCGATTGTTCCTGGAAGAACTCATTTTGAATCCTGTAAAAGGAATTTTGTGTCACTCTTTCCTTGCAAGAACTCTCTGGTGAGAAAATCAGGCAAAGAATTAGTATCTCCTTTGATAAATTGAATGTCAAAATCAAATGCTGAGAGGATTGCTTGCCAACGGGCAAAAATTTGTTTTGAAACCAGGTTTTTGACATCCTTTTGTAAAATCTCTTTTGCAGATTTGCAATCAATACGAATAAGAAATTTTTTGAAATATAAATCATCTTGAAATTTTGTAACACAGAGAACGATGGATAAAATTTCTTTTTTAATTGTAGAGTAATTCTTTTGTGCACCAATCTATAAACCTGAATGATATCTAACTAATTGTTCTTGGGTATGCGATGATAATTTCTGTTTTAAAATGCCACCATAACCTATGTCAGATGCATTAGTTTCTACAATCATGTACGCAGAGGGATTGGGAATATGCAGACATGGTAGGGACTTAATGCATTCCTTAATTTGTTTAACAATGGCAGTGTGCTCAAGTGACCAAGGCTGAGGCTTCTTCTTAAGCCTTCCATAAAGGGGAGCACATAAATGTTTCAAATGAGGAAAGAAATCTGATACGTAATTAAGACATCCTAAGAAACGCTGTAATTGGGTTTTATCCTTGATTACATCTGGAAATTTGTCAGCAAAGGCTCAGGATCTTTGAATAGGCTTAATGGTACCTTGATAAATATCATGCCCCAAAAATCGAATTTTTGTTTGGAATAAAATCATTTTGGATGCAGAGAGTGCTAAACCATTTTTTTCAATCATGCGAAGAAAATGTTGCAAATGTTTAAAATGTTGATCAATGGATTGTGAAAATACCAAAACATCGTCAATATAAACGATGATGTAATTTGTATATGGTGTGAAAATGTCATTTATTATATTTTGGAATTCAGAGGGGGCATTTTTGAGACCAAATGGCATAACATTCCATTCGTAATGTCCAAATGGAACTGTAAAAGTAGTTTTGTATCTATCTTTTTCTTTAATTTGGATTTGCCAGAAGCCTGACTTCATGTCAAACTTAGAAAATAATTTTGCAGTATGAAGTCGATTTAGCAAATCTCTTTTGTTGGGAATGGGATAGCGAATCCACCGTAAAACTTTGTTTAAAGGTTTGTAATTAATAACAAGGCGAGGAACTCCTCGTTCCTTCTCAGCAGCTTTATTAACATAAAAGGCTGCACAACTCCAGGGAGATTTTGAAGGTCGAATTAATTTTTTGTCAAGTAAAATCTGAATTTCTTTTTTGCAATGTTCAAGAAGTTCAAAATCCATTTGAGTGGGACGAGCCTTGGTAGGAATATTCCGTTCATCGAACCCAGGCTCATAAGGTAAAGAAATGATATGTTGCTTTCTTTCCCAGAAAGCATTGGGAAGATCAGCACATACCTTTTCTTTGAAAACCTTTTCTAAATCAAAAATTTTTAATTGTAATAAGGGGTTGAGTAATTGTTCTTCAATTTTTTTGTAGGAAATTTCTTCCTCAAGGTAAGAAATTTGATTCTGTTTTGACTGAAGACAATTGATTTGCTTAAAAATTGAGGAAGATTGTAATTCCATAACCTTCTTTTGGTGAGTTGAGGTTAGGAACTGAAAAGTAATGGGGTTACCCAAAACCTTTGTATGAATACCACTTTCTGAAATAGTAAAGGGGTAGATTTGTGTCAGAAAAGGAGTACCTAAAATCAAATCATTTGTAATATTGCTAATAACAAGAAATACATTTTTGAAGTAGTAATTGTTATTACGAATATATCCTTTTTCTAATTTGTAACGAATATGTAAAGGATCACCACTAGCACTGACAAGCTGTTCATTTGAACGCTCACAGTACTTAGTAGGAACAACTCCTTCTCTAAGACAATTTTGATCTGCTCCACTGTCAATTAGAGCGATGACATTCATAGAGAAGTCATCAACAACTAAATTGACTATAGAGTACCATTTTTGAAAGGTAATACGGGATATTGTTTGTAAAAATTGAGTTTGAGGAATATCAACTTCTGATATTTCTGAGGAATGTAAATCAGGTGGAGGAAAAGGAGGATTTGCTTTTAGAGATTCCAGCATTGATATTTTTGCATCAATCTCTAAATCTTTTGTTTTGAGGAGGATGACATCTGATTTGAGGATACGAACTTGACTTTTGAGTTCGTTAAGCTCAGTTTGTAATTGTTTTATAGTGACGGGTTGGAAAGGATTTGGAATAGGATAATTCTCAAAGATTTGATTGAAGGACGAAGAAGGTCCAAAATCGAATTTTGGTTTATCTTCTTCTTCAAGGATTAAATCTTTGAGGCGCTGAAGATAATCTTTTTTGACATCTAGGTCAGGGATTTGTCCTATTAACTCAATAAGGAATTCTTTTTTGGATTTGGAGGAAATGACATTAAGAGTCTTAATTGGTGAAGACTCATACTCTGAATCATCACTGGATCCATCATAATTGTCTTCACTTTCAGACCCTGAGGGTTCCTTAATGAGGAGTGCCAGAAGCTTTTGTTTGAGTTCTGGATCTTCTGAAAACAACTCATTAATCTTTTGTTCTGTTTTGCATTGAGGAGCCTTGTGGCCTACTTTGCCACATTTGTAACAGACAATGGGCTTATGGTCCTTAGCAGACCTTTTCTTTTTTGAAACTGGTTTGGTTTCCTTTTTGACAAAAGGTTTGGATTGAACAAAGGGCTGTCTTGGTTTGGGCTTTTGTTTCTTCTGGGCCTTTTTACGGGCCGTAGAAGGAGCCATAATTTTTGTAATTCCAAAAGCTTCACAGAACATACCCATCTCCTTTCTAGATTGGGTTCGCTCATTCCCATATTTAGATTGAAGCTTAATCTCATTACAAAGACTTAAAGCTTCAGTTTTGACGATACCAAATAATTGACCAAATGTTAATAATCCAAACGGGATATCATTTGTGCCAAAATTCTGTCTAAGTTTATTGAGGATTCTTTCACCAAATAAATTTGGTAATCCTGCAATGAATCTTTCTTTCCAGAAATCTTGGGTATTATCTTCCCGTTTAAGAACATTTGTAAGAAAGACATCCTTATACCATCTATAATCTGTTAAGGAAGGACATCTTAAATTGATGAGAATTGTTTTAGCAACAGCTTGCTCTTCTTTTGGGTTACCAAGGAAATGAAGAGTAATTGTATGCAAAAGAGTTTGCACACAATCATCTTGTTCTTCTTCAAGTCCTGTGGTAGGGTTCCTTACTATCTTTTTGTGTGTTAGGATGGCTTGTCTTTGTTCTGTGGTAAAGATATTATCCCACCAAGACTTAAGTTGTCCTGTAAAACCTATTACTAGGGCAACTGCTATGTTGGTATCACTATGACCCTGTGTTTTGTAAGCATTATGTGCCATCCACATTTCTTGGACTGTGGAAAGGATTTCATGTTCCGCCTTTCCATCGATATTCCATTGATGAATGGATCTGCCATCAAAACTAGATGAGGCAAAGGATCCACGTTCTTCATATTAAATATCAGGTGGAGTTGGCCTAGGATAGAAATTCTTTCCTGGACCTCTAGACCAATTGTGAAGCTTGTTAATTATGGTTGGTTCATCAAGGATGTTGTCAATGGTTTGCAGAGTATCATGACCTTCTTGTTTCTGAACGTCATGACTCTCTTCTGAGTCATCACTAGATTCATCACTCGTGGACGACTCATCTTGGATTTTTTGACAAGTTTTATCGATGCAAGA
>JAKOGI010000629.1:302500-310000 GCA_029747015.1 Carnegiea gigantea
AAGTAATGAAATATAATTTTAAAGGCTAAGAAAGTGCTAGGCAAATGGCCAGACCTTGAAGAGGGGAACTGGATGCAAAAAGGGCGTGAGCTGTTCCCCGGAAACTGGATGCAAAGATGGCGTGAGCTGTTTCCCCCAAAGGTAATGTTGGGAAGTGGACTCAAGACATGACTATCTTGGTGTGAGCTGTTCCCAGATATATTATGATGTGTGATGCATGATAAAACATTGAGGGAGGCTGGATCCAAGATATGACTATCTTGGTGTGAGCTATTGCCCCACAGAGGACAATATCAAAGTTAGAGTTGCTTTGCTGAGATGCGTTTTGGCCAAAAAGTTATGTTATGTATACCCCGGGGATAACGTGAGTTGTGAGTGATGATCTCACTTAGGGCGAGTGTAGATCTCCCCTAGTCAGCACATTATAATGATTTTATGCTATGAGTATGTTCCTAATAAATAAGAAAAGCAGTTAGTATTTCACCATTTTAAGTATTTCAAAAAAGAAGGATTTTTAAGGATCATTACGAGGCCATATTGAATAAGATTTGAAAAGTTTATAAGGGTCATTCGAGGGCCATTATGAAAAAGATTTCTTTTAAAGAATACGAGTCTCAAGAGGCTAAGTAGAGTGTCTTCAAGAAAGGAAAGAAAGTTTTCAAATGCGCGTATCCTACACATATTTTAGGAATGAGATTCCCAGTCTTTCTTACCAATATAAGTATTTCAGAACATTTTAAAAGGACTTTTGAGCCTCGAAGAAGCTAACGTGATTTGTAAACTATTTTTGGGACATATCATGATTCACTTCGTTTGCAAAAGCGAGTTTGAAAGCGTTTTACTCAACCGTTGTTGCTTGCTTGCTTATGTACCTAAATGCTTGTTAGTAGGAAAGTTTGGTCATTAAGGGCCCAGGAATGAGTTGAATGGTTAGTATGGAGTTTATGGGTGGTGTCCTTCCTTAAGGATTTATGATTGCCTAATATAATAGTAAAGTATGAATGCGTGGTATGTGACTATTATTGGTATTATTGCCTGTAATAGCTTTGGTTTTAAGGAGTCGAGGAATACTCAATGAGCGTGTGGTTGCTCATCCCATTACTCTTTTCCATTTTTCCTAGGTTTTCCTTGTGACAGGTAGAGGTCAATTTACAAGTGCCAAGTCGGGGTCTCCCTTTACCTGATAAGGAGTCAAGTGTGCTCACAGTGAAGTGGTCTTGCTGCTTAATGATGTTATAGAATGTATTTCTAGAATTGCAAACATATGTAAACTAAGTACCTTAGTTCATGTAATGCATATTATTTAAAGGTCGCTCTGCATGGCCATGTGAGCCAACCATCTTATTAGCCAGTTGTCTTTTTAAGTGAAGTTGTCTACACTTTGTGATGTAAACCCTAGTACTCTGATTATGTGAACCGTTGAGTTATATTTTTCATTTCTTCCTTATCAATGAAATATATTGTTTGATGTACTCCGAGGAGTTGCTCGTTGAGTTATGAACTACAGCGTATAACCGTTAAGCTTATTTTAGAATGTTTTACGCTTCCGTTGATTGCAGAGGTTTATTGTAAGGCTTTTAGCCAGGAAATGATAAGTTTTTCGGGGAAACTATGTCCCTTTCGCCCCAGAAGTTAAGTAGGAAGTAAGAAAACGTAATGCTCCTGGCCCTAGGGCTGGGGGTGTTACACTGTCTGTTTGACATATTAGTGATCATTAGCAAAGAAATTAGTGGTCACCAGTGTCGCAATGAGTGATTAGGACAATGGGTTTATTGTTTTTTTTTGGTTTTGGCTGAGCTTTCATTTTATGATATGTCTTTAATTTTTGTCCCTATGAATCTGTTTGTGATTTTTACAGCTGTGTTACCTTGATTGTGTGCTGTTCAAGCTAAGGTTGGTGCCCGATCAATTGCCGGTGCTAAGACGGTGGACAAATGACGAAATAAAGTATGAGGCATGACAGGAATCTGTAACCGAATTTGGAAGAGGTACGGTTATCTCGAGGATATGTTGGATAAGACGAGCATAATTGGTGAGGAGGAACAAGTTATTGAAAATGAACATCACAGCAAAGATGTTAAGATGAAGGTAAAGCTGAAGATCAAACACGAATTTCAAAGGTTAAGGTAAGTCAAATATATTTAATTTACTTTGTTATTTCTTAAAATAAAAAAACAAAGAAATTGTACTTCTTCTATTTTTGTCCATTGTTTCCAGGCAAGGTGGCATATCCTTTTGACTATAAGTATTGGTTGTTTCCATCAGGCTCTTTTTCGGGACGGTCAGGCGGTAACCGATTTGATAATAACCAACAGTTGACAGATGGCAAAAGTCATAACAGAGTTGGAGGAGTTTATTCCTGGAGCACGCACCCCACTCAAGAGAATAAGCAAGGTAGCTGCGGAATCGGTGAGTGATGCCCTCATCAAGGATAGGCCAAGAAGGTCAGAGAGTAGAACCCCAGTATACTCACAAGACTCGTGCGAATCGGAAGGGTGCCTAATGCAGATTGATGCAATTGAGAAGCATTTTGTGGGATCCCGAGATATGGTGCACGACTTCCCACAGTTCAGTATACCCAGTTTCAGCCTTGGAGTGTCTTAAGAGGAGAAAGAGGCACTGCCCGAAGGAGTTGTTGTTATTGATTCGTAGCACTAATATTCTGGCCACAATAGTGCGAGTAATAAATTGTGATGTGAAGGACGTTGTTACGAGATGTATGACGACCTCCGCATTCTGTATCAGCACACCGTTGCTGCCGAGAACTTCTTCTCGTAGCCTTGTGGCTGAGTTTTTTATTGCTCTTTGGTGTTACTAAATGGCATTATTATTGTGCATTTTTTCTACCCATCATCATACAAATTAGGAATCTTAAGCAGAAAAATTGGTGATCACACTACCAATGATCCTTGTTGCATGTAGATTTTGTCCTCTAAGGTAGAAAGTAGTGATCATAAATAGACACATTAGTGATCTTTTGTGTGTAAATATTCCTAATGAACTGCCAATACAGTGATTATTACTAATGAAATCAATGATCTTTAGGAGACAAATCAGTGATCATAAAAGATTGCACCAAAAATGTGTTAAATTCGCGATCATCACCTCAAAACTTATTGATCATTACTTAATCAATTAGTGAGCATAAGTTGATGAATTAGTGTTCACTTCATGCAGACATGCTTTCCCCCACTTCCCACCATGCTTCCCTAAAATTTTTAAAACATATCGCAATTGTGTAAATGATTTGTATAATAGTGCTCAACATTTTTCCTTAGCACTGTTTTTATCGAAATCTATATTCACACAATTTTCCTGATTAGTTGTTGTGTTTTTACAGGTCCAATAATGCTATGCTCCTAGGAAGACAATGGCGCATTTGTTGATCGATCTTTGATGAGAATTGTGGAGCCTGATCTTCAGATAAGAGATGTACAAACAACAACCAACACTAAGAAAGGCAAAGCTGTACTGGTTGAAGCACTGAAAAGGCGCAGAATGAGGTCAGCTTAATGTAGTATCACTGGATTGTAAGCAAGTAAAAAAAAACATATAGTTTTCTTCGTGATAAATATGTTTTTATAGTTTTCTTCCAGGTTACATTCCCCTTGTATGAATTTTATTTCATTGGCTGTGTATACTAACTATTCTTTTTATGCACCATCCTCATCAATAGAGTCTTTGCCTTCTTTGTTCTCCGCTTACATGCGGCAGAATGAGACAATCTGTTATGCAATTTTATACGAATTGAAGCTATATGCTTACTTTGTCTTCAACTCAGAAGAAGAACAGAGGTAGGAATAAATATGTGTCCCAAAAAGTGATTCATGGACAAGTCTTTTGTAAACGGTATTTCAGTGATGGATTTGTTTTTTTATTCGCTAGCCAAGTGCTATATGATGACTTATACTACATGTCCGATTAAGACATGCTCTCAACTATTGTTGGCGATTACCTTGTTGCAAAGTCATAATGGACATTTGGACGAATATGTTGAATGCAATTGAACTAAATACACATCGTTCCCATATTCAAAGGCTTTTCCTCACAGTGGTTGTCAGCTAATTGAGAACAAAAATACTTTCAATGATATTTACACATGCATGTATATTTTTTTGTAAAATACATTGATTGTCTCCGCAAAAATCTTTCTTTTTTTGGGGAAGCATTCGTACATCAAGACAAAACAGGAAAAGGAAGTTGAAGCTGTGTTCTTCCGTAAGCTAAACGAGGAATTGTCCTTGAGTCTGTATATCAACTTCAAGCAAGTTGACTTGGTAAGAATTAAGCTAGATGGATACACTTTTTTTTTAAAAAAAAAAGTTTATTCAGGCATTAGTTTATGATAAATTTGGTGTTTCAGGTGTTCTTCCATTGCTATGACAAGGGAAAATAATTTCTCATTTGTTTCAATTTCAAGCAGAAAAGTATGGGCACAATTAGCTATATCAAGAGAAAGCATAAAGAACATTACGTAAATGAATACTTTTCAAATATTTTGGTAAAGCTTCACAAAATTTTAGTCTGCCTTAAAAACAAACTTAAGCTGATGCTTTTTGCTAATTTTATGTGTTTGGTTTTATACGAGCATTGCAGAGAACGCTCTTTTAGAAGTATCTCACAGATGAAGAGAGTGATAAGAAAAGAGCAAACTCCATTGAAGAATTTGAACAGAGATACATAGATCTACCTTGGAAGCAAGAGGCTTCAAAGGCAGATGATAATGAAACCATTTATGTTATAAAGCACATGCAGTAATACAAAGGAGTGCCTTGCCCGTGGGATGTAGGATTCACAAATGATCAGGTGAACGTGCTACTCAATCCTCTTTCAAGAAGAAACTTTTCTAATGCAAACTTATTTTTCTGAATCAAGTCACTTAAGCTTAAGATATCATGAAAATTATTGTGCACGCCCCTTATTCGATTTGTATCTCATGTTGCTACAGTCCATAAGTTTAGGGTGGAGTACTGCCACAAGATCCTCACTTCACCTACCGATGCAATTTCGGCACATATGAAGAGAATGGTGAATGTTTATGAAACCACAAAGCTAAAAAAGTCAAGAAAGTAGTGGTTAGCTCAGGCAAGCGAGATGATTATAGTTAAGAAAGTAGTGGATTTCAGTTTTGATGATTATTAGATATCTAATTAGTGATCAATCATTGTATGTAATTCGTCTCTTAAATACGAAACATAGTTATCATGATGACCAAAACTACTTGCGTTGATCACTGAGTTTATAACTGCAAATGTATTGTGATCTTGTAGAAATTGCGTAGGACAATATATAGAAATCCATTGATCACCAAAAGTAATGCTAATGATCAATGAATGACCACCTATTGATCACTACTTAACAGGCTGATATCAGTAACTGTAATTGATAAGATGTTGATAACCATAAATAGAACTAGGGATCAAGAGACATACTTTTAGTAATCACCAAAACTGGAACTATTGATCATGAATTATAATTGAGGATGTGTTGATCACCATGAATATATCTAGTGATCACTAAACATAGTTCTTGTGATCAATAAAGCAACCCTATCAATCACCAAAGCAACACCTATCGATCATCGACTACAATTCGAAACTTCATTGCCTTGTATGAAATTGAAATATGCATTATATCCCTAAATATTTGATCCTTTAATTTGCACCCAAAAAAATTAAGAAAAACACAAAAACACACAAACCACAATTCAGTTTTATAAAAAAGTGTTGACGAATTAATGTTCTTATACCAAGCTAATATATACGCTCAGTTGTGATAGCCAACCAACTCTCTCCCTTATTCAAAGTCTTTGTCTTATTCTGTCTCTATTGCTTGACTGCCTGTTCATTTTCTCGCGTGCATCTTGCTTTGGTATTCTCAGTCTTTCTTATTCTCTCTCTTTCTCTCTCTCTCTCTCTCTCTCTCTCTCTCTCTCTCTCTCTCTCTCTCTTTCATATTTCTAATCTGCAATCTCGTCAATATTCAACAACCGCTTTAACTTCTCTGTAGCTTCTGTACACTTTGAAGGCGAGATTCTTGACTTTTGTGTTCGCATTGCTCTTCTTGTTCTGTTTTAGTGCGCTCATTTTGGATTTTTTTTTTTTTTGTGGTGCTTTCTCTTTGATTTTTTTTAATCTTTTGTAAGTTCAAATATTTTCTTGGAAATCTGGTTTCAATTCTACTTTTAAAAGCTTCTAGTCTATTTTTGCAATAAAAAGCATGTTGTTTGGTTCTCAGAAATATACCATGCTCTCATCTTTCACTTTCAAACCGTCTTTTTCGATTTTAAATTTATTATTCTGCTAATATTGTGCAATGTAGTGATGTACTGTGGTTTGAAGGATTTATTTTCCTTAATCTTGTAATTTTCACATGGATTTCCTTTTTCTCTAGGGTTTACCACTGAGAAATCATGGCCTGACGAAAAGCTCAAGAAACTACCAAGAGGAATGGAGAAGAACCACCTTCCACGAGGTAAAAAATTGCATTTCAAACCTTTAAGTGAATATTTTTCATATTACATATGTGTTATATATTTAGTGATTATTAGTTATATATTTAGTGATCATTAGGTATAGTTTCAGTGATCGTTTTGCATATCTATTTATCTGTTTGATGAGTTTCAGTAGGTTCTTTTTAAAAAAATCAAATTCTCGCACACCTTAAATGTCTTTCTTCAAAGTGGTTAAAAAAATGTTATGCACATCTAGCTTAGTGATTGTTAGAAAGGTGATTAGTGATTGTTGGGTGTCATATTAGTGATCGTTAGGTATAATATTAAATCATTTTGCATATGTGTGTTATCTATTTACGATTGTTAGATAAGTAATTAGGGAAAGTTAGATATTGTATTAATAATCATTTTTTTAATTTATAAGATGCTTGCTTGTTCTATCCTCGTCTCCATAAGTGTTTGCTTTTAACTCATCAATAACAGCCCTTGCTAGCCAGCAATATAAACACACTCACATGGTAAATAAATGCCTTATGGTTCCAATTTATATCATATGTTGAATATTTGTGACCAATGCAGTTTTTATTGGTGTTCATTTGAATTATGATTAGTGATACATTATATTTTATGAGTTCATAGAATTATGCACTTTCTTTACTCACTTGCCTTTTGTATTCTACAGTCCTAAAGTAGCTTCGAATCTGGACGAAATTGGACAAGGCGCTAAACAAAGAAGAGGATATACTAATAAGCCTAGTGGCAGTTCTGTTAAAGGGAAGAAAGGTTGATACAAAGTATTTGCCGGCAAGACAGATGATAATGGCGATGCTATGAATGATTCTGATAATGAAGACAATTTAGATAAGAACACAGTCCCCGAAAATAAATCCCCGGCTAAAGTACCGCTGCACAAGAAGAGAAAGGCTGACAAATCAACTGAAAAGACCACAAAGAAGAAGATTGAGAAGAAGGAAAGGACTGAGAAGAAAAGCAGTGAAGAAGTCCCCCTGAAAAGAATGTTGATGACAAGGAAAAAACCAATAAGT
>JAKOGI010000629.1:320000-342980 GCA_029747015.1 Carnegiea gigantea
ACTCAATCTCTCCTTTTTTCCTCCACCGCTTAAAATTTAGTTTTTGTGTGGAGCAGACATATTATTAGTTATCTATAAGCATAAAATTTAGTTTTTGTGCGGAACTTGGTCTCTCTCTTTTTTTCATTCAACAAGTTTAAATTTTCTAAGCAATAGACATATTATTAGTTATCGATAAGCCTAAAATTAATCATAAAATTTTATAATATTGTTTACTGGTTCAACAGTTCTTATAATCCTATGCTTGTAAATTCAATGATCAACAAGATTGTTGTTAGTGATCAACAAGCATAAAATGAGTGATCACTCATAATAATATCTAGTGATCAACAAATATAATGTAAGTGATTAGTAGGAACAATATTAGTGACCACATACACATTACTCATTGATCATCCTCATAAGTCCACTCGGTGATCACTACATGTATCTTTGATGATAAAATAGAATAAGGTCAGTGATTAATTCATGGAGTCATCAAATACTGGTACAACTTTATAGAAATGGGTTTCTTCCAACAGGTTGATCAGCAATGCACAGAGTAGTGATAAGATAGCGTAATAATGGTGATCAAAGCATACCTCATCAATGATTAAATTTCCAATCAACTATACCTATGATTCAGGCAATATACAAAACTAACCGGTAAACATTACCAATGTGTAAAATGACCATTAGATATTTTATTTATGATCGATCAGTTGGCATAAGATTGTTCATAAGCTTACTTAATGTCTGGTTTTTTTGTCAATACTGGTATTTAGTGACTAGTTTTGTCTTCATCAATTTACAATCTGATCATTATTTAGTATGTGATCAATAGCCGTATTATTAGTCATGAACTAACATATCTATGTTTTTTTTGTTAATATTTTTCTTTTCAAAAATGTACAATGATGCAGGCAGGATAGTTTCTGCTAGCAAGTAGTTGCCTTCTGCTTGTGAAAATTTTACCACCATCATGGATCCTATAAAATGTTATTAGCGATCAACTAACATATCTATAAATGTTATTTTGCTTAAGATTACAAGCATCATTGTGTTGCATAAATTCAAACATGCATCTTCTTTATTGTGAATATTTTCATCTTTTAGTTCTACATGGGAAAAAAAAACCAAACCACAATTGAATTTTGTGAAAATCCCTTGCGTTAATTTATATCCTTATCCCCTAATTATGGTTGCCAACCAACTCTATTTATATAACCACCTAAATAACACTAAAAACAAGAACAAAATAAAACACGAGATTCTAAAAAAGAGCATATAATGATTGTTTACAATTTTTCCAAGAGACTCTTCAGTTTTTGAGCGCCAATATTGCTCTTCTATTCTCTCTCTGTCTCTTACTATCTCTATTTATCTCTTACTATCTCTGTCTCTCTCTCTATCTCCCTCTCTTAGAGTTCGAATTCATAATCAAACCAGCATTCTTGAAATCCTTTAACTTCTCAAGATCATTTATCTTCAATTTTTAGACGATCCTTGGTTAATTTGTGCATTTTCATTCGAAATATGCTTTCACATTCACTTGTAAAACTTGTACTCTTCTTTTGAACTTAAAAAGGTGTCGTTTGGTTTATGGAGGTGTACTTAGCATGCGCTGATCTTTTACTTATGAACCTCCTTTTTCAACCTTCAATTTATTATTCTAATAATATTGTACAATTTCATGAAATTTATAGGTATAGTGTGTTTTCGAAGGAGTTATTTTATCAGATCTTTTGGTTTGACATACATTTGCTTTTTGTCTAGGGTTTGGTATCGAGAAACCATGGCCACACATAAAATTTAAGAAACAAGCAATGGAAATGGAGAGCAATCAACTTCAAAGAGGTAAAAAAATGTAATTCAAACGTTAAGTGAGTGTTTGTAGATTACATGCATAATTTTTGATCAATCATTGCATATTTGGTGATCATTAGCTGAATCTTGGCACGTTTTTTGACAAAAATTTGAATTCTAAGTCACTTTAAATGTTTCCTAGAAAAATTGTGGAAAAATCATCCAGAAACTATTTTTCACATTGTCTATGTAGTTTGTGATTGTTAGGAATATAATTAGTGATCGTTAGATATGATATTAGTGATCATTTTAGATATGTGTTTATCTTGTGAGGAATTTCTAGGAGAATTTTTATACCAAATGATTTTCTTAAACTAATTAACTATTTTCTTTAAAAATGTATTTGCAAACCTTAGTTGAATTTTGTTCATATTACATGTTCAGTTTGCGAGCAATATCTAGTTGGTGATCAAGAGAGCTAAGATTGGTGATCAATAGAGGTGAGGTA
Source organism: Carnegiea gigantea (assembly GCA_029747015.1). Lineage (NCBI taxonomy): Eukaryota > Viridiplantae > Streptophyta > Magnoliopsida > Caryophyllales > Cactaceae > Carnegiea > Carnegiea gigantea. The sequence goes on from JAKOGI010000629.1 coordinate 322,294, forward strand.
TGATTAGTGATCATTAGTGTTGTCATTGGTGCTTAATACAGGGATGATTAGTGACCAACCCTATTCCTACACCAAGTGAATCACACACACACACACATACACACACACACATACACGCATGCACGAACGCACACACATTACGTATGTGACTTTTAATTTGCGAGCAATAGGAATTACTTTAGCGACTAACATAAATTTTTTACTTACTATGATCTACTAACAAAATAGCCATACCTCATTTGTGATTACTAGGCGTATCATTGATGATTAGTAGTGTTCTTGTTGGTGATCGATATAGCTATGATATGTGATCAGGCCTTTTGCCATAACAAACAAAGTGTTGATTGGTGATCAGTAGTGTTATTATTAGTGATCAGTAGAGTTATAATTGCTGATAAGTAGTATTTGTGATCAATAGATGTATGTCTTGTTTTCCATAAATACACCCAGACATAGTACATATGATAGATAACTCCCTTTATCATGTGGTTAGTATTTTTTATGAACGCAGTTGTGATTGCTAGTCATGCATTATATTATATGGGTTCATTAAAGTATGCTACATTTTTTTATTTTTTCTTTTTTTTTTGGGCATGTATGTTGTATACATAAATTTGTGGCTTTACTGCAGGCCCCAAAATGATCCTACTGAGGAACAAATTTCTGAAACAATAAAAAATGTCATTCAAGACGTCAACACTTTAAGTCTGTCCAGCAAAGAAGTGGAAAGGTACTGCTTGTACTAACTTGCCTTTTTATATAGTAACAATTTTCTGTTCAGCAAAGAAGTCAAAAGGAACACATTCTAGTTACAGTACAACTTCAAATTATGTACACTAACTTGCCTTTTGTATTATGCAGTCCTAATGTGGCTTTGTATGGAAAGGAAAGTGAGAAAGGGGACGATGAAAGAAGAGGATCTGCTGAAAAAAGTAGCAGCAATACTGCTAAAGGAAAAAGCGTCGTTACAAAGTGTTTGCCCGGAAAATCAAAACTGGTGATGATGCTCGAAATGACTTTGATAATGAAGATAACTCGGATAATGACAAGGAATCCAACATAAATCCGTGGCTAACAAACAACGACAAAAGGAAGGCAAGAGTGACATAAATATTGAAAGCAGTGCAACACAGCTACCGATACCTCATAAATAAACTAAAAAGCTGCAAAGCGAAAGAGCGATGAACAGCAACTCGCTGAATTAGATAAAGTAAAGAGGGTTGAGGAAAAAATAGAGATAGAGAATAAGGATAACGGTGACAAGTCACCGAAGAAGCTCCCACAAATGAACATCTTTCTCAAGAACCCACTCAAAAGCTGAAAAAGAAGAAGAAGACTGACAAGAAATGGAAGATTGAGAGCAAGAACAATGAAGAGCTCGCCTCGAAAAAGCATGCACATGACAAGCAAACGGAGAAAGCGAAGGAAAAAGAAGGACTTCCTAACAAACTCATGGACAAAGTTGCTGAAAAGAGTAAGCCTGGCAAAGACCACACTGACAAGCCTTTAAGCAATAAGGCAAAGAGGGAGAAATTTCCACTAGAATTGGAAAAGGGTGACAAGCCTGCACGGAAATGCACTACGAAAGGTGAGGAGAACAAGTAGAGCAGCAAGTAGATTGCAGCAAAAAACGCTCCAAGTAAGGATGAAGGCTGTCAAAATCTCCTAAGAAGCCCGAAGACAGAGAGAAACATTTTAAAAAAGCCCCCACCAAACTAAAGAGCAAGGAAAAAGGGGAGAAGGCAGAATAAACAAAAAAGCACAAGCTGAAGGAAAAGCCACTAACTGATGGGCAATCAGAGAGGATGTGGCAGCTATCGAAGGTTGCCCTACAGAAAGTCCATGTATCTAACGTGGAATTCTCCTACAATTCAGATTCAGAAGAAAATGATCCGACCTATGAATGCAAAGAGGCCAATCATAATGACGGCCAGATAGAGGCAAAAGAAAAGGTTGCCATTCATAAAAGTGTAAAACCTGCCCGAAAGAAGAACAAGCATTCATTACAATCCAAAGGCGATGGTGCTGCTTTGGTGCTGGTGAAACCAACCAGCTGAGGGAAGGGCCTTCCATTTGTATAGGAATTGCGAGCTTTAAAATTTGAGCAGAGTGCCAGTGAAAAGAGAATGTACCAAAAGGCATTCATCATGAGAATGACTACGCGTTCATTCTTATTTATAGTGGCACAGCTCAACGAAGCTCAGATTGAGGCGATCAGATCAATGGGGTTTACTTCCTTCTTGAAAGTTAATCTGAAGTAAATCCCAGGGAAGTTTTCCAAATGGCTGGTAGAGAGCTTTAATCCATATGCTATCTGCTTCAAGCTTCCAGATGGGCAAAAGTTTTCGGTCACAGCATGCAATGTGTATATGACCCTGGGTATATCTTTAGGGGGAAGGGAAATCATCAAAATCACCAATTCTTCCACAGACGAGGAATAGATAAGGTGCACACTACGTGTCTCAAGGAATGGAAAATTGAGCAGAATGCCCTAGAACTCACTCAAATGCCGAAGTCTATTCTGGCTAAGAAAGACGGGGGCGAGAGCTTCAAGAGGAACTTCATCATATAATTAGTGAACTACTTTTTAGCGGACCGAAAGACCACTATTGCAGCAAGTCCATCCTGAAATTTATCAAGGATGTCAGCCAGATTGTATCCCTAGATTGATGCCAGTTCGTACTGGATAAGCTGATCACCAGTGTTAGGCACTATAAGGAGAGTACGACTGCAAAAGGGGTGCATTTCGACCATCCGCTCTTCTTCTTAATAGTCAATTCTCCTATTCAATGATGCAACCCTTGATAAAATTTATGATCAATATAAGTAAACACAGTGATCATTAAAAAAGCGAATGCCTTAGTGATCAACAGTTAAATGACTAGGGATCAATAACTTGTGCTTTAGTGATCAATAAGTTATGCATCAGTGATCAAGTTGATACCTGTGTAAGTAACCTGATTCCTTGTACTAAGTATTTTTTGATGTTTCTATATTTGTAGATGCTATATTTAAATAGATTTGTCTTCATTAAGAGGATAGTGAAGAGAGAATTCCTTACAATGTTCACATGAACTGATGAGCACATCAAGAAAAGGATAGAAGATGAGGACCGGCACCATGGTTTTAGGAGACCCACCGTTGAACCTCGCTTGAATGTCCCACACGCAACAATGCCTGAGTAGCATCCTGCTGAAGACATCAGGAGCTCTAAAATTCAGGTACTAAGTGAAACATACTTATCTTTGTTGCAAATTGTTTTAGAAACTCTCATTGGTGATCAATACAGATTCTAATAGTGATCTCTTTACTTAAATTAGTGATCATTTTAGAATGAAGTTCTTTTGTATATTGTGATCAATAGAAGTAGTATTGGTGATCAAAAGATGCTTAATTAGTGAACAGTAGAAACAAGATCAGCAATAACTTTAGTCTATCTTTCCCTTTTTCGCCCATTGCTTAATTTAGAGTTTGTTTAGTAATTGAGCAATAATGTTATGATTGACTATCAAATTGGCATATTGCTAGTGATAAAGTTGATAAATCTTTTCTTCTTTTTGCACGATGCTTAAAGTCTAATATGGTAAGATATTTATTTTTCGAAAAATATAGAAAGCCATGGTGAGAAGGCTTTTGGTAAAGAGGCAATCGTGGAAGCATTTGATTTCTCACAGCCATTAAAGGCTCAAATTAAAGCTGCTAAAGAAACAAAGATGATAGAATTTTAGGTAATAAATAACCCCCTTTATGCCTATTCCTTAGAGTTTCGTCCTTGTGTGTGAATGGCGATTAGTAGTGTATGGTGATCAATACTTGTGTTACGAGTGATTCAATATAGATAGAGATTACTGATCAACCATAACTTAACTTTAATTTTCTATCTTTGTATGGATTATATACTAACTGATCAGTAATCATTGTTTTAGTGATCATTATTAATAATATTAGTGATCACTGAAATTAATGTTTACTTATTTTATTTTTTGGTTGACGTGCATTGCTACTGTGTATACTAATTACTATAGATTGATAATTGGCATAAGATTGGTGATCAGATTACTTATTACTCGAACACCACTTATTTTTGGATTGCTCTTTGGTTGGTGATTACTAGAGATGTTATCTGTGATCAGTTGGCATAAGATTGGTGATCATACTACTTAGTGTTGAATTTTTTGTCAACATTGCTTCTATTTCGATTATTCTTTGGTTGGTGATCATTAAAGATGTTACTATGATCTGGTTGCATATGATTGGTGATCATGTTACTTACTGTTTACTTTTTTGTCATGACTGCTTCTATTTCAATTCTTCTTTGAGTTGTAATCAATACTCATGCTATCAGTGATCAAAACTAATGCTTTTAGGGATAACTTCTCTCTTCATCAGTTTTTACAATTTGATGCTTGTTTAGTGAGTGATTAACAAGCATGCTATAACTGATCAGCTAATATACGTATTTATTTTTTTTGAAAATTGTAGAAAGTTGTTGACAAAACTGTTTCTGCCATGAAATAACTGGCGTTGGCTTATAGAAACTTCACAAGTGTCGTGGATTGCATGTGCAATAAGTACGGTGAGAGTGAATATCTTTAGAAGATATGAGATGAACCAAGGGCAATGTTCGTCTCATTCTGCAATGCTCTTACTGTAGACGAAGAATCACGGAGAGAGCGCAGTGTGGAGGGGCCACTTGTCATTAGCGAACGTCAGGATCTCAACACTGATGTTATGAAGGAGGCTGTTGTAGACCTTCAGAGTGCTCACATAGAGTTTCGAAATGTTCAAGCAAAGGACAAAGCAGGCAAAGATAGTGGTGCTCCTTCATTCAACCCCACACTTCCACTTCACAAACTAGATAGTGAAGATCAAATTTCGAGGACCACATTGGTTACAGACGCCAGCATTACTGTTGAAAGGGAAGACCACTATAAGGATGTGGTGCTGGATCAGCTAAACAACGGTATGAAGAAGGATGATAACATCCCTTCGTGCAGTCTAAGGTAAACCGGACAGCCAAAGCACAGTCCCTTATATCACCTCTATGCCTGATCCAAACACTGCTGCAGTTAATGAAGATGATGGTGGTGAAGATGATGACAATGGTGCTCCATTGAGATTCCCATTGAGGAACGCTTCTCAGGTGAACTGTGAGCTGAGTATAAAGAAATCAACTGAGAACAAGTTGCAAAGAACGTGACGAGCCTTCTTCTAAAAAGATGAGCTTAGGAAGCACACTATCAAGATTAAAAAATTAACTCTGCAGTAGATTACTGGCTCAAAAGTACCATCTCCTCATAATATCAAAGAGCCAGTACAACAAAGCAAACAAGCATTGTCATTAGAGGCTCAGGGTAAGCAACCCCAGTGCGAGAAAACTAACAGCGGTCCACTAGCTAGAGATGAAGCTGTCAAACAGACCAAGCCTACTGTACATGGTGAAGGTGGCCAGCAAATAGCTAAATATGCTGCTGTAAACCAGCTAGGGGCTGGCATCGAATGCATAGAAGCATCAAAAACAAACTGATGGGGAGAAAGCAAAGTTGTCTCCCAAGATGAAGCCTAATATGCAGAGTAGTATCGGTGAAAAAATGACAATTGTCCCGACTGCCAAATAGGTAGTCGAGTAGAAGAAAGGAAGTCCTAGGGCTTACGGCGGTCAACAAGCAACTAATTCTAGCAAGCCCATATTAACAAAAGAGGAGTTGCCAAAAAAGATGATGAGAAGCGTGTGGGTGCTATAAGAACTCCAGAAAAGTTGGAGGAAGTAGGTTCATCAAATGCACTGAGGAAGTGACAGCCGAAAAATCTGCCTCTAGCCTACTGCTCTAATTTCTCTAATCAATCTTCTGGTATAATAAGTGATGCTTTTGGCAAAGCAGTCTATTGGCGCGGTTAATGATCAAAGGATATATGATCAGGAATCAGTAGCTTTGTGATTGGTGATTGGTTTGGTCATCACCCTCATGCCTTACAATTCAATGTTTATGATGAGTGATTGATAGTTATGTGATTGCGCGATCAACTGTTATCTTCATTTATTTCTCACTCTCATGCCTTACAATTCAGTGTTTATGATGAGTGACCAACAGTTATGTGATTGGCGATCAACTGTTATCTTTTTTGCTAGTGGATATATGATTTACTTTGTATAAATGTTTACTTCTTCAATGTTTTTGTCTGGTTAGTGTTGATCAAATGTTACTTGCTTATGACCAATATGGGCATAATTGGTGATCAATAGTTATGTGTTTGGTGATCAATAGTTTTCTGTTTGGTAATTAGTGATTATTTGCTTGGTGATAAATAATTTTGTGATTGATGATCAGTAGTTCCATGACTGGTAATCAATTTGGGATCACTTGTATAAATGAGTACTTCTTCCATCATACACTATAATTCGCTGCTTATATGACAAGTGATGCATTTTGACTAGTGAACATGTTGTCTGATCATTGATTAATAATTTGACATTCGTGATCTGTGACTTTATACTAGGTGACCATTACTTATGTGATTTGTGATCAATATGTCATTACCTGCACAAATCTTGCATTTTTTATTTTATGGTAAGTGTGTAATCATTCTTTTTCATTTTGATATTATATGAACCTTTGTTTGACGGTTGCAACGATAAGGAGGCCACTAGGGTTTCTATGGCCATTCTAAAAGCCAGGAGAGGATGTTAAGATGAATCTCATCAACATATGGCCCAACATACTAAATGATCGAGAGAGAGAAAGGGATCTCGCCACTCCAAGCAGACTCTTCATGTCATGTGATCAAAGTGTAAGTGTCTCACAATCAACTTATTACTCAATAATAACTACATTAGTGATCATACCTAAAACATTGAGTTATTTAAATATATACTTTAGCAAAATTCTCACTAAGAATGGTCTGTCTTCAGCGATAAATTACATTGCATAAATATACATTATTTTTTCCTTTGATGCGGCTTTTTTTTAGCAAAGAAATGTTGAATGTCAATTCATTCGAAAAGAGATATGAAGATTTTAAGCTAGTAATGGACAGAGAGCTAGAAAGATGTCCATGGATCAAAATCAAACAACTTGACTTGGTAAGGGTTGATGTTTAGCGAATGCCCTTCATACACTTGGCTTCTTAAAAGAAAGGCGTTGATTTATAATGTTCATATCTGCTAATGTTCACATGTGTTTTTTTTAAATTCTTTTTTCTTAAAAAAAATCGTAGGTTTTCTTCCCCTTATGTCACAAAAGACATTTCTTTTTTCTTTGCTACAACTTGAGGGACGACGAGCTTGAGATCATCGATAACATGCTCCTAAAAACAACATTCAAGGCTGCGTATAGAGACTTTCCGGTGAAGTTAGTGAGTTTTAAAAACTATACTGTTTATAACTATGCTAATGTCATTATATTACAATTCTAATAGTGTGCAATTTTTTGAAAATTTGTGCAAAGCAAAGTACTCAACCTTTACCTATAAGGTGTATAACATCCTAAGCATGATATTCTTAAGAGACTAAAGGAGGTACGCTTAGAGATGTCCTGGAGGTCAAGTACAAATGTCACAGATTATGGCATATTTTACATAAGACACATGGAGAGTCGCTTTGGGGAAGGAGAGAAGTGGTAGTCTGGACTGAATCCAAACGATGTAAGTATTACAGCATAACATTGACTTTGCTAGGAACATAAAAAACAATGTTGTTACCAATTCATTGTGAACTACCTTTTGTCCTTAAGATGCAAGGCTCAACATTTTGAGGGCACGGTACTGTCATGACATAGTCACCTATGAGCATAAAAGGACAAGATTTATGGTAACTAATAGGGCAAAAGATTTCAAGGAATTCGGGACAATTTATTCGAATCTCAAGGAAGCTGCTAAGGACTAGGTTTATCCCTATCCTACTTCTCTATCTTGCCAATTTACAATGGACAAGAATTATTTTACAAATGAAAATTATATTTTTGCATTTTATATAACACATTATTTAACATTTTATTCATTTTAGGTTTATGCAAATTTTCATGGCATTGAATTTAGTAGAGATATAAAGAATGATCACCAAACATAGCTCTGCGATCGCTGACAGCATTACTATTGATGAGCAACTATAGTTGTTGTTATGACCAAAAGTAATACTAATAATCACCAAGAGGTGACCTATTAATCAGTGACCAACTGCAAATAAGAAGATGCTAGACACTAGGTCTCATTCTTTATGAAACATATGGTGCTATCTTGATGAGAGCCAACTGTAAACGCAACAAAATAAACATATTAACAAATATGATTCACCCAAGATCAACATGTTTATGGTGTAAGCATAAGAACATGTTCTGATCACCAGAGATAATCATAATGACCACCAATACTATAATTATTGATCACCAAATGTTATACAACAACAACAACACCACCTCCCAGTGTGGGTCCTACTTTTGCAAGGTCTGGGGAGATCCAGATGTAGGCAACCTTACCTGTATCGGCATCCCTGCCTGTAGAGAGGCTGATTCCAAGAGACCCACAAAACAAGATTTTATAAAATCCTTTTATAGAAAACGAATTTTGTGAGAACATTATATAGAAAAAGCTAAGGATGAGCAGCAAAGAAAGAACTAAGAAATACTAATAAATTAGGTAACAATTACTATGCAAACATAAGTACAATATAACAGAGGAAGGTACTGTACCTTGATCACCAAATGATATCTTCCATAAAAACATAAATTATGATGTTTGATGAGAATAAAACACAAATACAATAGAATAATGGTCTTCCAAGATATCACTCACAATATATTTAGCGAAAAAACCAATATATTTCTGTTGAAAACCATAGGATCACCAAATGTGATAGTAATGATCACCAAACATAGCTCTAATGATCACCAAAATTAGTACTATTGACCATTAATATCTTCTTTAAAACGTATACTATCATATTTGATTAGAATAAAACACAAATACAATATAAATATGTTTGGAAAGAAACCAACATATTTATGGTGATCACCATAAAAGATCCTGTGATCATCAAACACAGCTCTAATGATCACCAAAATGTATACAATTGATATAGTGATCACTTACAATATGCTTGTGTTAAACGCCATACACTGATATAGTGATTAGTAAACATAGCTATAATAATCACGTAACACAGCTGTAATGATCACCAAAACTGGATCTGTTGATTACCAATTGATATCATCCATACAAACATATACTATGATTTTGTATGATCATAAACCATAAATACAAGTATCCATGACAATATTTTTCATGTAATAGCAACATAATTAAAGTGATCACCACAAAAGATCCTGTAATCACCAAGCACAGCTGTAGTGGTCACCAAATCAGTTTCTAAGTAAGCATACATATTACGACTTTGCAAACACATTTTCGTCATTTCAACAGCTGATTATCAAAAAGAACACTAATGATCAGTAAAAGAAATCCTAATGATCACTAACTAATATCCTCATTCTGGCAAAACTGATATTTTTATTTTAATAAAAGAAACACACAACCCATATATACCCCTAGAGATAGTGCACTAGCGTCTCCTTTCCGGACAGTTTCTACTATCATGGGAAGCAACATGATTAGAGCAGTGGCATATCCGCATGCATGACTGGTACTTGACGGCCCTCTCAGCCCCTATCTTCATCCTCTTTCCTCTTCCTTTAGTTATGTATGTCGGGGATAGATGTATCCTAATGTGGTCTGGCACTGTACATCCACAATAGGTCTGCAGATCGGTTGATACATTACTCACTGACTCACCACCCATGTGCTAAAGTTGATGCTCGCTTGAAATCATGGAACTTAACAATAGCTGTAACTTTGCGAGGTGCGCCCAGCCAAATCTATACACTTGTAAAACTGGGACCATGTATCACCTATAAGCTTATTTTGTGCGGTTATTTCTCTACAAGCATCTCCCAGAACACTATCAAACTCAGACATTGGTGCTTTTGCTGCCATCGTTGTCGACCTATTAACAATATCAGTTACTGGAATTTCTCTTAGCAAGTTGGATGTGAAAACAAGTAGCATGTGAGCGCATGAAATCCTGTCCAAGTTGAAGAAGTGGCATGGGCATTGGCACTCGGAAGTTTGCTCATTATACACCACATAGCGGATCCTCGTTTTGTTCTTATAATTGTGCTTGATCTCATAGGTACGGTCATCATCTACATTAGTGATACCCTAAATGTGGCAATACGTCCGGCCGATGTATACCTGTCTCTGAAACACATAGAAGTTCATGTGAATGCAGATGTTCCTAGCATGCTTCTTAATCTCATAGGACGTCTTCAATTTCGGAAATGATGTTAAAGAAGCATTTTCAGCCTTGCATTCACGATGGCATTATGACTCCACAGCGTGCACAAATCTGACTCAGAATTCCACCAGGCTAAGGTTGGGACACGTTAGAGAACCAAACAGAGAGTTCTGACTCTCAGAACTTGATGTCATCCTCAAAATACCCCCAAGAAGTCCTCCTTAAAGTAAACATGCACCCAAAGCTCTCGAATCTCGAATATATGGTGCAGCCACTCGTTATCGGTTAAGTTAAATTCCTCTAGCATCTTTCCCCAAAACTCCTCGAACTCATCGGGAGAGTCCGATGCTCATACACACCCATTGATGCGCTCAATGAAATCCTCACAGCCATTCAACGTGCGGCCCACCTTCTCAGGGAGCTTTCTCATGATATGCCACATGCAGAATCGATGGGTTGATGTCTAAAAAACATCAGCTATTCCCTGTCTGATTGTCGGATGTTAGTCCGTGATTACTGTTTTTGGCATGTGGCTGCCTGTAGCAATCAGGAAGTTCTTGAATATCCATTGGAAGGACTCCACCTTCTCATCACTCAACAAATCGGCACCTAAATAAATTAGGTGCTATGGTGATTTAATCCAGTAAAGGGAGCAAACACCATTGAGTACCGGTTAGTCTTGTGTGTCGCGTCAAACGACAAGATATCACTGAGTAGGTTCTTTTGCTCAGAGAGTGTGACCAGAACACATTCTTCAATTGGTTGTCTTCATCAAACTGATAGCTAAAAAAGAAGCATAGGTCAACTTCCTTTTTATTCTTTAGCACATCTATAAGCATATGTGCATATGTGTCTCAATCCTTTCTATTTCAAATGAAATCTAATAATTGACATTTTCAGTTGCCATCTCTGTTCGTTTCAATCCTTTCTAAATCATAAGGAAGGAAAGTGCGAGTGAGGTAAGGCCTAAAAACATTTTTGAACAAACGTCTAGCTTAATTCTCAGCTTCCTAGACCTATCCACTAGTCAGTTGGGTCGTTTACTGATTAGTTCGACGATTTAGGATCCTTTTTAGGTCACAAACACCTCGACAAATTAGTCGGCCACTGACAACATTCAAAGCATTCGCAACTATAAAACAAGCTTTTTAATGACCCTCTTTTTAAATATGTCTAAAATATAAGAATTAGCCACATTGTGTCATGTAGCACATCGAGGGGGGGTTCACAAATAGCACATTCATACACTTCATAGCATAACTTAGCGTAATCTACTCAATAAGCCACACATAGCCTCGCAATCCACACGATTGCAGTAAATCATAACTTAGGCTCTCTCCTCACATAATACCAACCACAAAAACCTTAAATCTCTCAATAGTTCCACCTCGAACCATCTAACCACCAAACTTGGTTCAATAATGGCATGCATGACCAGTAATACATAAAACGATTATATATAGGTATAGCATTTATATGCCATCTTCCTAATAGGATTTAAGTGTGCTAAACTGATGCGATAGAAACATTTATAGCAATATCTTGATTTCTGGTTTGCAAACCAATATCCATAGGCATAGTATTTCATTGTAATTACTACGAATAGACTATTAACATGCCCCAAACTAATTTTAGCTAAAACCCTTAGACCTAATTCGGTTTACTCCACCATTACTTTAATTGCTCAGCTAGCATCTTTGATCTTCAAAACAGGATTCAAGTGTGACAAATTGCAACTACAACAGTCTTATTGAAACATTCCATTTATCCAAAAATCTTCAACTAATCGATTCATTCAATCATGCATCGAATTAACATGCAATTAACCCAAAATCAGTACTATGCTTATAATTTCTCAATAACGATTTTAATTCACCCAAACTAATCACTAAACTCAAAATTGACATGTGCTAACTAAATTTAGTTAAATTCGTTGAAAATAGTAGTAATTTAAGAGTAAAGAAATCCCTACCTCGATCCCAAGCTAGATTTTCATTCAAAGGCTGCTGGGCTCAGCTTTAGGTGCTCGAACAACTTTGAATTCTTTGGCTCTTGCTCACCCACACATGAATAGACCCCAATCATGCTCAATTCGCACAATTCGAACCCTAATTTCAACCCAAACGTTCACCCATTGACTTGAATTTGTGGTGGATGTCTGGTGTCTCCAATCACCTCTTATTTGTAGTGTTTCCAAAGCAACTAAGAGCTAAATTGCATGGACGAGCTTTTACAGGCATTGGGAGCTTCGAATCGCTGCCCAGAACCACTGGAAACGTGGTGGGTTCATTCAAAACTTTGACCAGATTCACGCCAAATGGTAGCTAGCCTGTGGGGGAGGTCGAATGGGTAGGTTTGTAGGTTGGAGTGGCAAACATTTTATGGGCTTTGAGCTTGAAGGCTACGTGTATGGTGGGGAATAAGGAGGAGGAAGAGGAAGAGCAGAGAGAAGAGAAAGAAAGAGAGATGTCAAGGAGGGACGGGGGAAGAAGAAAAAAGGGGTCAGGTGAAATTAATAAAATCCCCCTCCTTTCTATTTTTTGTTTTTTTTAATTCCAAGCCATTTAATATTTGGCGCCGCTAGTCTAATTCGTATCCTGAATTCTAAACCTAATCGCTAAAATGACTTTTCATTGATTATTTGTTCCCAAAAATTTCAAGATTCGATTTAATAAACATCAAACAATTCCTAAAGTTGACAACCTAATCGTATTCGGATTCCTACTCGATTCAGTACTCGTTAATAATCGTTATTAACGCTTACTAAAAATCATGGAAAGAGTTTCAAAACTATTAATAATAGTATTAACGGTGAAAAAAAATCTTTTTAATAAAATTTATCGCTCACATAGGCATATCAATAGTAATTTAACTCATATCGTTAATAAAATACGATTTTCATAACTAAAAATGCATTACAATCAGCTTTAACGGAAAATAAAGTACGCGGGCATTACACTCTCCCTCCCTTAAAAGAATTTTGTCCTTGAAATTGCTTACTTGATGGAAATAATGTGGGCATACTTCTCCCGCATTCCTTTTTTCCGGCTCCCAGGTTGCTTCGGTCACCTTGTGATGCTTCTAAAGCATCTTAACATAAGGGGTACTCTTTGCAGTCTGACTATTTCCTTGATATATGAATCTGCTAATTGCTTGGGGGTGAAGGTGGTTTTCATGGTTAGGTAATATGCAGCTTTGGTCAATCTACCAATGACAACCCAAATGTCAACATGCTACTTGATTTATCCTATTAGTGGAGAGGTACCCTAGAGTGTGCTATGAAATTTTAATTCTCGGGTAGCGCTACTTCTATCTGAGGGTTGTCAGGTCCCTTAAAAGTCTCTTCCTCTGAGTGAGCAGGCAGGCTATTTTCCTTAAGTTCCATCTTTTCGCCTTCAGGGGTCAAGAAAGTGATTTAACTTCTTTTCACAATTCAAGGTCACTTTATGTTTAGCTATCCAATCCGTCTCCAAAATAACATCCCATCCTTGGATTTCTAGTTGTACCAAGTCAATAGGGAAGGTTTTCCCTTGTAAATTAACAACACAATCTCCAAAGGTAAGATCGGTATGATAATTAGTTCCTAAAGAAGTGGTCACGTAGAGTTATATGTCAATCTCGTCAGGCTTATTGGTGAGTTTCCTCGCAAATCAAGGTTAACAAAAGAGCGAGTAGCACCAAAGTCAAACAGGATGGGGGCATAAAGTTGGTTAACAACAAGAATACCTGACATTGTGTTAGCAGGTTTCCCAGTCTTTTTTCCTTCTAGCTAAGTATCCGACTGCCAGCTAGTGGTTTCTGGTTGCTTCTATTGTCTTCCGAGGGTGCATCAGCTGGTGGGCGACCTTGTTGTGCCGCTGGGTTGCTTCTTATTCCGAATCTCTAAATATTACCTTGATTATTCCATGTGGCCCTTGGGCAATTGGTGACTTTGTGACCCATATCACCACATCCAAAACATGGGCCCGTAAAGCTTCTACATGGGCCAGGGTGTTGACGGTCCACACTGGTCACACGTTTTTCTTGGTTTCTATTGGGCGGTTTGCTTTCCTTTATTCTATTTCATCCCAAGTTTAAACCTCTTGAAATTTCTGTTTCCCTGAGAATTGGATCCTCCAGGGCCAAATTTCCTCTTTACTTGGTCTTTTTCTGCAAATTTCATGATACGGGTTATTTTCACAGCCTTCTGGTACATTTCTTGAAAATTGGCATAAGAATACCCTACTATTATCTGCTTCACTTCCCTTTTTAATCCCTATTTGAAGCGGTCCATCCTTATTTCTTCGGTGGCCACTTAGTTTGGTGCAAAACGGCTCAACTCATTGAACTTCGCTGCATATTCTATTGTGTTCATTTCTCCTTGTTTCAAGAGTAAGAATTCCTGTTCCTTAGCTCTTTTTACGTCTTGGGGGTAATATTAAGCTTTCATTGAAGCTTTCAGTTAGTTCCAGGTTAACACAGGTTCACCTGCCCTAGGTTTCACTGTCCCCCACCAGAATTCAGCTTCTTTTTCAAACTGATAGGTAGCTAGATACACCTTGAACCTATCAGGGCATTCCATTACCTCAAACAGTTTCTCCATTCTCCTAAGCCATTCCTCATATGCCAGAGGATCAATCCCACCTCTAAATTTGGGGGGTTTGAGCTTATTAAACTTACATATCATCTCTATGGCAGTGGGTTCTGGGACTTGTTAACGTCGAGGGGACATCTGTCGCATAATTACACAAAGGATTACTTAGTTCTATTTTTAACTAGGGGTTAACACGCAATCGTTTTAGGACTAATGAGGGCAAGCTTTCTTGGTTAATGAAATTACTTGCAAGAAGGTATAAGGTGTTATGCATAGTCACAAGTTAAGTTTCAGCTCAAGCTGCGCAAGGTTGTACCTGCATACCACATCTTTACTTTAAAGAACTGCACGTATACGCTGGAACAAACCAGTGAATGTATATCACTTGAAAGTACTCATTCGCATTTATTTCATTCCAAACATTGGTAGGGTGATGCAAGAGTCACTTGACACTCCCATCACCGTAGTGCTTTATTCTAAGGAAAACAAACTAAAAGGCTTACATTTAACTTATTGGCATATAACATAACATTTATGAACCTGGTTCATGCTACCCTACTCCACTCTTCATCTGAAGTGTCATTCCCGGAAAAGTTATCAGCTATGGATTCACCTGGATTCTCAGATTGGTCATGGTTAAGGGCTGACAGCTCTTGCAATACCTTAGTGGGAGTATACTCTATGTTGGGTGTTTCATCTACTAGTCCTTTCATCCTGAGCATAGTAACCTGCCATCCTCGAGGGTAGTACATTTCATAAGCATCTATCCAGTGTAGCCACTTTGTGGTAACTCGCTTATAGCGCTATGCTTGAAGCCTTTCAGTGAAGAGACGCCTCATTTGGCGATACTCTAGTTGACTCCTCTCAGCCACAGTGGTGGGGAGGCGTTGGCCCACCGCAGGTTGGATGAGCTCGGTTTGGACAAGATGGATGGCAGCAGCATTTCTTTGGCGTGAATTAAATCTCAAGTGGTCTATATAGCACTTTTCTCGTAGTACGAATTCTACTAAATCCTAATAAGAAAAGGGGGCGCATTCCTCCTCGCGTAGGGTCAAATGTCGTAAAGTAAGGGTTACTTCCTTCCATCTTCCGTCCAAAGGCATCTTCTATATAAAACTTGCTGCCCAAGTACTTTGGTTGATCCCGTGGGGTACTCTTCGGCTGCGCACCTCCATTGCATGCCAAAATATAATCGCATTCCATGCGACCAGCTAGAAAGGTAGATAAACGTAATCGACGATGTGGAAAACCATCCTACACTACCGCTATAAGCATGAGGGGAAAAACCAGTATATACATATATACATACGCATATTGTAAATAGTGCACTTATTAGTAGAAGTAATGTCAAGTAAGGTATGGTCATGTAAGCAAATAAATAACATATTTCACATAACACATGCCTATTATGATATCTAAATGCATAATGCAAACCTATGGCTCTGATACCCCCTAATGTACACCCCCAACCCAAGGAGAGGTCACACCGCGAGGACTTCCTAGAGCAAAATCCTTAAGGCTCTTGAAACTTTAGGTCGAGGGTCCGGATTAGCACTTAGATAGTCATTCTAAAACAAAACTGCAAAAGTTTCTCCCATTTTAGCAACATTTTAGGGTCTTAGCCCAGCTAAGGGTACCTGTAATCTGGTAATAAGGTAAGACATGTACTAAAATAACCCAAATTCACCGCCTCGGCCCACCCGCCCGATATTACTAACAATCAAACAACTAACACAAGGGTTAGAATGATATGTATACAGGTGCAGAGCTGACTACATGCTTACACATATAACAATGGGTTACATATTTACAACATGATAAGCATCGAACACTTAACAGTGCTGGTAAAAGACTTCAGATGGGTCGGCATCAAAATAACTTCAAAACATCCTTCGTACCTGCTCAACTGGACCTAGAAAAGGGAGTAAGTAAAGGGATGAGTGACCACACACTCAGTGGGAATTCCTCAACTCCTTAAAACCAAGACAATTGGAGATAATAATACTAATAATAGCCAAATATCACGTATTTATACTTTACTATCATATTAGGAAATCATAGTCCCTAAGGAAAGATTACCATCCTTAAACTTCATTCCAGACACTCAACTCATTTCTAGGCCTTTAATGACCAAACTGGCCTACTAGCAAGCATTCAGGCACATAAACAAGTAGGCAATAAGGATTGAGTATAAACGCTTTCAAACTCACTTTGGAAAATGAAGTGACTCATGATATGTTCCAAGAATAGTTTATAAATCCCGTTAACTTCTTCTAAGCTCAAAATTCTTTCTAGAAGTTTCTAAAATACTTATATTGGTAAGAAAGACTTAGCAAGAAACTTTGTTTAAAACTTCATTTAACCATACTTGGGATCTCATTCATAAAACATGCAAGGAAGCTTTCTTGAAAACACTCTACTCAGCCTCTTGAGGCTCACATTCTTAAAAAGGAAGTCTCTTTCATATTAGTCATCTAATGACCCCTATGAGCTTTTTAAATCTTATTTAATACGGCCTCGTAATGGCCCTTAAAATCTTTCTTTTCTAAAATACTTAAAATATCGAAATGCCAACTGCTTTTCTTACTTGTTAGGAAAAATACTGTTAGCATAAAATCATCACATTGTGCTGGCCAGGGGAGATCGACACTCGGCCTGTGTGAGATCGTCACTTACAACTCATGTTATCCCCAGGGTATACATAACATAATATTGGGCCAAAATGCGTCTCAGCAGAGTAGTTCTAACTGTGATATTGTCCTCTGTGGGGCCAATAGCTCATGCTATCTTTGCGTCAAGTTCCCCCTCAAGATTTTATTATGCGTCACTCATTATCGTACATTATCTTTAGAGGAACAGCTCACGACATCTTAGCATCTAATTCCCACCCTCAAGGTCTGGCCAATTACCTAGCACTTACTTATACTTTAAAAACATATATCATCACTCTTTAATGGTTGCTTACTTTAACAAAAACATGCTCGTCTAGCAAAATAATCCATAACCCCATTAATCGTTTATGGTTCTTTCGTTTTCAACTTGAAAACCTCTTGAAATCGTAATAGGCTTGCTAACTTGCAAGTCAAAACTCATTTAAAACTTCAAATACTTAGTTAGTGTTTAATTCAAACTAGATTCGTAATTGAAGCTCATTCGGACTTGAAGTAATAAACTCATTCAAACTAGTGTTTAACTTAAACTAGGTTTCATAATAAACTCATTCAATTGCTCAATTTTAGTTCGTTTGAAATCCCTCTTAAACTCAAAGAAGGGTGCTTAAGCAAATTAAAACCTTAAATCATTTTCAAACTTGCTACTATCCGAAACTTAAAGTACTTAGCTCGCTTATAATTCAAACGAGGTTTCGTAATAGACATTTTCACTTGTCCATTTTAATTTGTTTAGAATCCTTTTTAAACTCAAGGAGGAAACATAAACAAACTAAAGTCTCAAAATGTTACTATTAGCTTGCTAACTCATAAGTCGAAGCATATTCGAAGACTTAAAGCACTTAGTTAACATCTATTTCAATGAAATCTCGTAATTAACATTTTTGGTTGCCATCTCTATTCGTTTTAATCCTTTCTAAATCATAAGGAAGGAAAGTGAGAATGAGGTAAAGCCTCAAACATTTTTACACAAACGTTTAGCTTAATTCTCAACTTCCTAGACCTATCGACTAGTCTGTTGGGTCATTTACTGATTAATTCAACGATTTAGGATCCTTTTTAGGTCACAAACTGCTCGACAAATTAGTCGGCAACTGACAACGTTCAAAGCCTTCGCACTTATAAAACAAGCTTTTTAACAACCCTCTTTTTAAATACGTCTAAAATTCAAGAATTAGCCACATAGAGTCATGTAGCACATCGAGGGGGGGACAGGTTCACAAATAGCACATTCATACACTTTATAGCACAACTTGCATAATCTACTCAAGAAGCCACATATGGCATCGCAATCCACACGATTGTGGTAAATCACAACCTATGCTCCCTCCTCACATAACACTGACCACAAGAACCTTAAATCTCTCAATAGTTCCACCTCAAACTATCCAACTACCAAACTCGGTTCAATAATGGCATGCACGACCAATAATACATGAAATGATTATATATAGGTATAACATTTATATGCCATCTTCCCGATAGGATTTAAGTGTGCTAAACTGATGCGATAGAAACTTTAAAGCGATATCTTGATTTCTAGTTCGCAAACCAATATCCATAGGCATAGAATTTCATTGTAATTACTGCGAATAGACTATTAATATGCCCCAAATTGATTTTAGCTATAACCCTTGGACGTAATTCGGTTTACTCCACCATTACTTTAATTGCTCAGCTAGCATCTTTATTCTTCAAAATAGGATTCAAGTGTGACAAACTGCTACTATAACAGTCCTATGGCAACATTCCATTTATCCTAAAATCTTCAACCAATCGGTTCATTCAATCATGCATTGAATTAACATGCAATTAATCCAAAATCAGTACCATGCTTGTAATTTGTCAATATCAATTCTAATTCACCCAAACTGATTACTAAACTTAGAATTCAACATGCGCTAACTAAATTTAGTTAAATTCATTGAAAATAATGGTAATTTAGGAGTAAAGAAATCCCCACCTCGATTCCAAGCTAGATGTTCGTTCAAAGGCTGTTGGGCTTTGCTTTAAGTACTCGAACAACTCGGAATTCTTCGGCTGTTGCTCGCCCATGCATGAACAGACCCCAACTGTGCCTAATTTACACAATTCAAACCCTAATTTCACCCAAACGTTTACCCACTGACTTAAATTTATGGTGGATGTCTGCTGCCTCGAATCGCTCCCAACTTATAGTGGTTTCGAAGCAACTAAAAGGTAAATTGCATGGACGAGCTTTGACAGGAGTTGAGGGCTTTGAATCGTTGCCTAGAACTGCTGGAAACTTGGTGGGTTTGTTCAAAACTTTGCCTAGATTCACGACAAATGGTAGCCAGCTTGTGGGGGAGGTTGAATGGGTAGGATTTTTGCAGGTTGGAGTGGCGAAAATTTTCTGGGTTTTGAGCTTGAAGGCTGCATGTATGGTGGGGACTGAGGAGGAAGAAGGAGAAAAGCAGAGAGCAGAGAGAGAAAGGGAGATGTCAGGGAAGGGGTCGTGATAGGGGGAAGAAGAAAAAGGGGGTCAGGAGAAATTACTAAAATGCCCCTCCTTTCTATTTTATTTTTTTTTTTGGGTGCTCCAAGCTGTACAATATTTGGCACCGGTAGTCCAATTCATATCCTGAATTCTAAACCCAATTGCTAAAACGGCCTTCCATCGATCATTTGTTCCCAAAAATATCGAGGTTCGATTGAATAAAGATCAAACTATTCCTAAGGTTGACAACCTAATCGTATTCGGGTTCCTACTCGATTCAGTACTCGTTAATAACTGTCATTAACGCTTACTTAAAATCACCGAAAGAGTTTCAAAACTATTAACAATAATATTATTGGAAACAAAAATATTCTTTTTAATAAAATGTACCGCTCACATAGGCATATCAATAGGAATTTAACTCATACCATTAATAAAATACGATATTCATAACGTAAAAAGGCATTACAATCAGCTTTAATAGAAAATAAAGAATGCGGACATTACAATATATATACATATATACATATATATATACACGCACACACACACACACACAAAAACAAACATATGTATACATATATTCATACATACATATATATATATATATACACATACATATACATATATATATAATTATATTTACACATATATATACATATATAGATACACACACACACACACACACACACATATATATAT
>JAKOGI010000629.1:348080-375580 GCA_029747015.1 Carnegiea gigantea
CTCACCTTTATGTACTAAGAAATTACGAGGAAGTACAACCATTTATTAAGCAAGAAATGTGTCGTGTGAATAGATATTCTAACTTTTTATAATATTTGTTTTTAAAAATATTAATTGTGTTTATGCATTTTAGGGAATATGAAAGTATTGACGCATCCTATAGATATAATTTTAACCAATGGTTTGAAGATTGGGTAAGTAAATATAATAACTGTACATTTAGCTTACATAACTAATTAGCATGGGTGTTAACCTTTTGTTTTGTTTTGTTTTTGGTTAGATTACCCAATTATGAAAAAAGGGTGATGACAAAGCAAATTATGAACTATTAGTTTTGGCACAGTGTCCTATGAAGAGAGTCCTTTGTTATGATGGATATGTTGTAAATGGATATCGATTTCATACAAAAGCACGAGCAAAAAATCTTAGCACTCAAAATTATGTGTTATGGTGAAAGGTGACGTGCACAATAGAGAAAAAGACTACTTCGGTGTCTTACAAGAGGTTGTTAAATTAGAGTATGATACTAAGTGTAAAGTTGTTCTATTCAAGGGTGACTGGTTTGATGTATATACTAGCAACATAGGAATTAAAAGAGAAGAATATGGCATTACTTCAGTCAATATGAAACGTTTTTTTAAAAATGAATGAGCCATTTGTTTTAGCTTCTGAAGTTGAGCAAGTATACTATGTGAGAGATCACACGCATCAAAATTGGCGACTGGTTGTGAAAACAAATCCTCATAATTTCTATGACATTCCTTCAGAAGATAAAGATGAAGAAGTTAAATCAATTGTGGACGGCATTGATGCAGTTGGAGAAGCATATATCCCCCTAGCAAATGATGGTACAACTTCTTTGGTCAGGAGTAACGTAAACCTAGATATGGTAAATGCTACCATTGCGACACAAGCGCTGCAGTGGCATAACAAGAAGGGCAAAATGACAGTTGCTGATGATAAGAGTGAATCTGAGCCAAGTGATGAAGATAACATGCTACTATTTGCTAATGAATATGGCAATGAGTTCAATTAAACTTGTCAGGCGCTAATGCTAGCATTATTGTTGAACCTTTCTTTAGTAGCAGCACATTTGTAAGAAAGGACATGTCTAATGCCCATATGTGTATTTGTTTTGGTCACTTTTTTTCAACACTATATTCTAAATACGATACTTATTTTCTTTCAAATTTCGCTAACCCTAGTATTATTTTTACCGTTGGTATGGCCTAATTGTTGTTTGTTTAAAAGGATTTCTTATCTATCCATTTAGTTTGTCAGGTATTTATCATTGCTTTACTAAGGTTAATTAAGTGCAGTTATAGTTTATTGTCTGCTTCTTAATTTTTTCTTACACTTAGCAATTGTATTGTGATTATAGGGCAACCATGTATATCATTCTTGAGAACTTACGAAATATGGCAAGACCTAAAAGGATTTCAAGTGCAACTGGTGGTGTTTCCCGCAAGGACAATGTCAACGAATATGAAAGGCAACGAGAGTTGAATATTCAGCTAAACAATCGAAAACTTCAAGAACTTGGAATACAAAGGACGATGCAACCAACGAGAAGAACCAATGGAAGTATCCAACTATGTGGTGAGCAAAATTGTGAAGAAGACGATAAGTATTGTCCGACAGAAGATGAAAGAGTGTAGGCAGAATGTAATGATGTTATTTTTGACACTCAAAGAACTACTGCATATAAAACTTCATTGGAAAGAAAAGCTCCTATGATAAGATTAGGTAATTCAATAGTATATGCAGTAAAGACAAATCATAGCTATTTATACCATTTTCATAGTGTGTGTTTGACCTCTACCCCAAGCTCACGGGCAGTTATAGTATAGATAAAAAGATCATCCTCAGGGACCAAAGTAATCTATGAAGTTTTACCTATCAGAATATGCTAAGCAAATACTAAATCGAGGGTTTTGATTCAACAGCTTCAAATCTACTAATTCTAAACTCAATCTAGAAGAAAATGTCGAAGGATTTATGCAGTTAAGAAAGGTGACTGGATCAAAATGATAAACATGTACTTTTCTCTAATCGAATAATTTCGAAGAATTTTAATCTATCCAAAAATTCATTCTATTCTTTCAAAATCAACCAAATTTGCTTAAACTAAACAAAAGTCATTCTTTCAAACTAATTTGCCTTAATCCAGGTCAAATATCTTTGATTACGCTCTAGTCCTCCTAACACGCAAATCTCTCTTTCGAGTCGATCCTTTGTTAGGTTTCATCAATCAGTCTAACAATAGAATATCATCTTTCGGTTTTTCACTCAATTGTTTCAAGTGTGCAAGTAAGCTTTCACCAAAAATCCACTCACGACATAAAAATCACTTGATAAAACAAAATCAAACCAATCATGAATCAAAGCACAATTCTAATGATAAACATGATCCAATTACACTTTCATTAACAAATAAATCCCTAGACAAAAGATAAACTACTCACACATGATTAAAGATTTAACAACCAACTAATAATTCTGCGAAAATCTGAGAGGGAAGGGCTTGACAAAGACAGCCTTCAACCAAGGACTTCAAACCACTTTGAAACTAAACTCACACTCAAGATTTTTCATCAAATCACCAATCAAACTAAAAAAAACTAACTAAAGAGTAAAATTTTGAGAAAGGAACTAAACTAAGCTATGGTTTCTCTTTTTCTCTTCTCCTCCTCCTCCCTCTGCTGAAAAACGAGGTTTTATAGAAGAACATGGACGTTTTTACCACACGGATGAAGTAAGATGAAGAGGCCACAGTTACACTGCTCACCACGGTCCGCAGCAGGCACCACGGTTCGACCGTGGTCTTGGCTGGAACCGAATTTCTGCTCTGCTCTTACTCTACGGGCATAGCATCACATGGGTGTCTATGGGGGAGTTCAAGATACATCCAATGAAGGTCAAATGCTGGGTCAAAATGGCCTAAAATCCTACAAAACATATCAAACAACCATACCCAAGCATAAATCGAGAATAGGAGTGTAACTCAAAGCACATAATTCTCCTAAACATGTGGCAAAATGGCCCTAAAATGATGTATACATTAAGCACTAATCAAACTCCCCCATGCTTACTGTTGCTTGTCCTCAAGCAATGCTAGAGTCAAAGAAATATACACAACTTCTTCAGGATAGATATAGGTAGTGGCTCAATGGCAAAGTCTATCCAAAATTAGCCCAAAAAGATGCAAAAATCATTTAACAAACATACTAGAGAATGAAAAGTTTGAAAACCACTTCACAAAACACAATATCAAATTTAAATCAATCCCTTCGAACCATCAAATACAATCATTCAACATATAAAACAAATGAAGCTGGCAAGGTTGGTAGGACCTCACTATAGTTATGTGGCACTCATCACTCATGTGCTTGAAAATATATAAAGGTTCCCCCAATTCTAATGTCATAGACTCAAATCTACCATAAGCTTGACAAGACTCTCAAATTCACCATCACTAAAATGCAAACACACCAGACAATTATGAGGACTTTCATAAGGTTAATGGGCCCATGGGTAAAGGTAAAAAGGGAACAAATGTTTTGGAAATGCGAAGTTAAAAGCCATAGACTAAGAGCAAACAATTCTAATGCATGATACAACATCATCCATAAACCAATACAAATCAACAAAATACACCCCCAATTTGAAGAGACCAAGAGATGAAAGTCATAACAATCTTACAATCCTAACAAGGCTAACACTCTTTGAATTTTTTTTCGATGTTTTTCTTCTTTTTCTTCCTTTTTTTACTTTTTCCTTTTATTTTTTTCTGAAATGAAAGAGTTAGCCAAGGGAAATTCAAACAAAACTTTGAATCTAGACTTCTCTAAATTTAACATAAAAAGACAAGGGATTTCCTTTTTATCAATCAAGATTGCACATCCCTTTACCAAACAACCAAAATCCACTAAAAGATCTCCACTCTCCTTTCTAGCTCCCAAATCAAACTTCATGCAAAAGAATAAAATGCTCCTCTAGTCTTGGCTTAAGGGTAAGATAATCATTTGGCCATAGGCTATAATAGGAGGTTTAAATCAACACATGCCAAGGTTCATGTAAAGAGTCATGGGGTAATCAATTTGCACTCAACATATGGTCAAAATGTCAAGCTCAATTCGAAAATTCATTCTCAAATATTTTTATCCATAATTTGCGTGAATCAAAAGGTCAAACTAAACCAAAAAAGTCTACCTAGTCTACAAAGATCATCATCGAAGGATTTTTTTCTTTTATTTTTTCCTTTTTATTTTTTTGGTTTTTATTTTGTGCATGCTCCTAAAATGCAATCTAAAATCCAAAAAATGCAAAAACAATGAAAGAAACTAAAACAAAGCTAAAAATGCAATCTAAAATGAAAAGAAAAGAAAAGGAAAAACTAAACGCGCTTCTAAAATGCTTCTAACCAAATAAAAGGAAAAAAAACTAAAATAAAGCATCCAAAAACAACTATCACAAACAATGTATACAATACACAAGCACACCAAACTAGGTATGAGATGCCAAATATAGTGAAAAACTCCTTCATGCTTAAATCACATATTTCCCTCAAAGTAGGCGCATAGACAAAAGGGGAAGGGGAGTAGCACAAAGATATTAGAAAGGAGGTGGTGGAGGAGGATGGGGTGGTTGGCCATAAGAAATATGCCAATCTCGCCAAGTCTCCAAACATGCCCTATAGTCTTGGAAATATTGAGTCTGGGTAGCAAGCATCCCATGAACCTCATCGTGGCACTCTTGGACAAAATCATGAAGAGCAGCGCTCTCTGAAGCAACATAAGCGCAAAGGGACATTTGCTCCTCCTGAATGGCCCTAAGGGTGGCTTAGAGGTTGGCATAGTCAGTAGGTGGTGGTTGAGAAGAATAGCTAGATCTTGCTTGACTGGATTGAGGGGGTTGAGGGTAAGGTGTAGGTTCAACAATCTCAGCATCACTAGGTACCTAATAAAGGTTAGCTCTATGAAGTATGGTGGTGCGATTGACATTGGGAAGCCGGCAAAAGCCGTTCCCCAGGGTAATCCAACACAAACGCTCATTCTCTACTCTACAAAAGTTCATAATTTCAGAAACAGCTTGATTAAGCCGATTAGACCGAGAAACTCTATCCTCAGGATTGGGTTTCAATACCAAAAAAAATCTAGCAATGGTAGTCACAATACCAACGATGACTATCCTACTCTTAGTGCTAATAACAGCACTATACAATTGCCTGGTTAAAATGAACCAGGGTCAAACTGGACACCATTAAGCAACAGGATAAGAGTATAACTTAGATATCTCAGGACATTTAGACTATTTTCGGAGCAAAGAAACAGCAAGACAAGATACGCTGGGCTACCCGAATGCAAGGTTCTAATATATATGCATTTGGATGAACTAGTGTTGTACTTAGCACCCCACAAAGTTCGCACCAAAATGCATTTGGGTTGAAATTCACGGGGGACTTATAGGTTCAATCGATCCATATTAGGTGGAAAACCGAATATACTGTAAAGGTACTTAAGTTTAATTTGTAAATTGTCTTTGCAAAAAGAAAAAATGTACCCGGCTTGACATTGAGGCCCTCCAGTGACCTCTACATGGAGTGTACTCCGGAATCCTAAGGTTAGGTCTCGTATGTTGCTCTTTAATTTTCAATAAAGTGTCCCATACCACCTCGTAAAAACAACCACCTAATATCGTCTAACATTCCTAATCGTGCTAACAAGTCCTCATCAAATATCGAGTTGCCACAACCACACGTTCATTCAAACAGTTATATCTAGCAACATGATTAAGAATTGTCAACATAAGGGGGTGAGGAATGCTATCTTGGGCATGTGCATTAGTGGAGGTTCGGGATGTTCTTTGAGTCGGGGGATTGTTTGACTTGATGATCCAACCTCTTTGACACTCCTTTGTCTTTTGGTTGGTATCATGTGTTCAAAATTAACCGAAAACTAAAACTAAACCTAAATAAGAAAATTTGAAGAAGAAAAATAAGGAATTAAGTAAAAAGAAGAAGAATTAGAGAGAGAAAGTGATGGTTATGGTGAGTTGGAAGAAGAAGAAGAAGAAAGAGATGAAGAAAAAGATGGATTAAATAAAAAGGAAGGATTGCGGTGAAAATGGAGTAAAATGAGAAGAAATGATGAGGATAAAGTCTTAGCTATGGCGGTTTTAGAGAGAGAAAATGGAGGTGGAAAGAGAGAAGCTTGAAGAAGAAGATGAATTTACGGGAATGAGGGTCTCCGGGGCAAAACCTTGACCGCGGGCATAACAGATCACCACGGACCGTGGTTTCCACCACAGGCCGTCCGTGGTGTCTGCTATCACCATAATTTTTTTTTTCCCGGTTGCACCCCACGGCCTTGATGCTAATCTTCTTGGTTGTGGTGCCAAACATTTTATTGTATATATATAAATTTTTTTTCTCTCTTGTATGTCTCCTTTTTTTTTTAACTCTTTATTCTACTATTATTTCTCTCTTTTTTTTGTTTCTTGCATTTTTTCATTTTTCTTTTTTTATTGAAAAACTAGAAAAATAATGAAAATCAACGATAAGAAAGAAAAAGGGCCCTGGTTGTCTCTAAGAAGCACTTTTAAGGTCAAGAGCTTGACCTTATTTCTAGGCTTGGTCCGAATCAATGAGTGTAATGGATAATTTCTTTTGTCAATAGGTTGTTCTACAAGATATGGCTTTAATCACTGTCCATTGACTGTGAACACACCGGTAGACTCTTCTATATTTTAACTGCTCCAGTTGTTTGAACTTTGGTAACCGTAAATGGTCCCAACCATCGAGATTTCAGTTTGCCTGGAAATAATCTCAATCTTGAGTTGAATAATAGGACGTGTTACTTTTTTTAAACCTCTGCTTCATGATATGTTTATCATGCCATTTCTTATTCGCTCTTTGTGAATATGTGAATTCTCATAGGCGTCCAACCTTAGTTAGCTAGTGCATTATTTGTAAGAGTCTCCATTCTCTAGCTGCTAAGATCAAATTGAGTGTTTTTATTGCCCAATATGCCTTATATTCCATCTCTACCGGCAAGTGATAAGACTTCCCAACACCAACCGATATGGAGTGGTGCCTAGCAGAGTCTTGTAGGCGGTGCGATAGGCCCAAGGAGCATCATCAAGCTTAAAAGGACCAATCTTTGCTGGATCGATCCATAACCGTTTTCTCCAATTGCTCTTCAATTCTCTATTTGGGAGCTCCACTTGCCACTTGTTTGGTGATGGTAAGGCGTAACGATCTTACGAAATACCCCATATCTTTTTAATAGGACTCAAGATGCTTGTTGCCAAAAGTGTGTGATACATTGGTCACTTAGAAGAGCTTTTGGCATGCCAAATCTGTGAAAATATTTTTCTTGAGAAATTTAAGGACAACCTTGAAATCATTTGTTTGGTGGCAATGGCTTCCACTACTTAGAAACATAGTCAACCGCCACAAGGATGTAAAGGTTGTTATGGGAATTAGGAAAAGGACCCATTAAGTTAATTCCCTATACATCAAACGAACTCCACCTTAAGTATGCCACTTTACGGTATCTCATGCCTCTTAGAAATATTCCCTATTCGCTAACAGCTATCACAAGTTGCGATAATTTGTTGTGTCCCTGAAGAGGTAGGCTAATAGAAGCATGCTTGGAGTACTTTTTTTTGCAATCGTTTTTATCTGGTCCAACGTGGCCACCATACGTTGAAGTATAGCAATAGTCAAACACTGTGAACCTCATCTTCAGGCAAATATCTTCTATAAATCCCACCTCTACACAAATTATAATGAAAGGCTCTTCCCATACGAGTATCTGGCATCGATAAGAACTTCCTATTTCTTTTTGGTAGGACAAACTGGAAGTAACACTCCACACACCTTGAAAGTTAACTTAATCAGCATACCATGGGTAGCTTGTGGGGAAATAACGAATAGCTATCATCAGGGAAGGAGTCCATCACTGCGGAGCTCTTCACTAGGAGTGCCTTCGGGCCCAAGCGAGATAGATGATCGGCAACCCTATTTGCCAATTCGGCCTTATCTTTAAGATCTAAATCAAATTCTTGAAGATAGAGGACCCATCTGTGAGTTGAGGATTGGAGTCGGATGTCTTCATAAGTGTTCAAAGGGCATGATCCGTAAAGACGGTGACTTAGAATTAATCAACTAAGATCGAAATTTTTCTAAGGTAAAGACATTCGCTAAGAATCCTTTTCGTTGTGGCATAATTCACTTGAGCCCGGTGCGGCTAGCATAGTATATGGCATATGATTAATTGTCCTTTTTTGGCTAAGAAGGGTGCCCACTGCATAGTCACTTGCATCACACTTTACTTCAAAGGGTAGCTCCCATCTGGAGCTTGCATACTAGAGCAGTGATGATGCCTCGTTTAACCTGTGAAAGCACCTGAGCATTCTTCATTAAACTCAAAGGGACATAATCCTTGAAAGCAATTGGGTGAGAGGTGGGTTTTACAATTTTTAAAAATATTATGAACCACCCAGTAAAAAAACAGCGTGCTCGTGAGAAAACTCCTCACGCCCTTTACAGAAGTTGGTGGTGCAATTTCTCAATGACCTCCACCATTGCTTTGTCAACGGTACAATGCCTTTATTAGAGATAGCATGACCAAGGACAACCCATTCTTGCAACACAAAATGGCATTTCTCTCAATTTAAGTACATCTTTGCAAAACCTTAGACAAGTTATCCAAGCAATGGTCATAGGTGGTACCATACACAGAAAAAATCGATAAAGACTTCCATTGTCCTCAATAAAATCAGAAAAAATAGCCATCATACAACATGAAATGTGGCAGGGGCATTGCATTACCCAAATGGCATCCTTCTATGATCATTGTACTATAAGGACATATAGAAGTAGTCTTTGCTTGATCATTAGGATGGAGGGAATTTGAAAGAATCCCGAATATCCATCTAAGTAGCAAAAATATGAGTTTCTTAGCCAACCTTTCAAGCATTTGGTCAATGAAGAGGAAGGGAAAGTGATACTTTACAGGTTGCTTATTCAATTTCCGATAATTATTGTAAACATACACGCCAGCCCATGACAGTCCTAGTGGGAATTAGCTCCATTATTTTCATTCTTGACAACAGTCATCCCTCCTTTCTTGGGTAACAACATGGACCGGGCTTACCCCCATACTATTGGAGGTAGGGTAGGGAACGCTGGCTGTAAGCAGTTTCAAAATTTCTTTCCTTTTTTTGCACCCTTGCATGCTAGGATTCAAATCTCCTTTGGTTCAATTGAGGGCTTATGGTTGTCTCCCCATTAAGATTTGATGCAAACACAAAGAAGGATGAATTCCTTTTAAGTCATCAAGGATGTATCCTATGGCTTTACGATGCTCTCTAGGTCTCTAAGCAAAAAAGTCGATTTCAATTGCATTCAAACTTGCATTCACATCAACAGGGATATGTAGATTTCAGGCTAAGAAAACACACCTCGGGATTAAGGGAGAGGTTTTAGTTCTACCTCAGGAGCTTTTGCCTCTTCAGATAGGGCTTATTTCATTGTAATGGTCCACCTTAGCCTGGAAGGCAGAATGTAGGGAAACTTCTCGAAGGTTGTGCCCACTTGGCTACGTCGGTGTAACACCCCCAACCTTTAGGGTCAGGAAGCGTTACGTTTTCTTAACTTCTTACGTAAATTTCTAGGGTGAAACGGACAGAGTTCCCCTAAAAACTGAACGTTTCCAAGCTAAAAGCCTTACAATAAGTCCCTATAATCAATGAAGCGCAAAACATTAAAAGAAACTCAACGACCACACACCGGAGTTCATAACTCAACGAGCCACCCGCTCGAAGTACACCAAACATAGTTCATTAATAAAGAATAAATGAAAGATACAACTCAACGGTTCACACAACCGCAGTGTTGGGGATTACATCCCAAACACAACTAACTTTAACCAAGAAGACATATAACTATTTAGATGGTTGGCTCATACGGCCATACAGAGCGACCTTCATACCATATGCATTACATGAACTAGAATGCTTGGCCTACATACGTTTACAAACTAAGAATACATTGCATGACTTCATTGAGACGTAGGATCCCTTCAAAATGGCAACACACGACACCTTGTAAGCAATAATAGATTCCATCTAAACATAGCTGACTCAACTTCTTCCTGTCATAAAGAAAAACCTTAGGAAAAAGGGGAAAGGAAATGGAGTGAGCCACCACATGCTCAGTGAGTGTTCCTCCACTCCCTAAAACAAAACCATTGCAAGCAATACTACTCGTATTAACCACATATCAAGCATTTCTGTATTACCAAACATTATATTAAGCTATATGACACATTCATAGACTACTCACATGTCAAACCTTCATTCATTCAGTCATTCAGGAGAGATGTTCTCATTCATAGATCTTTCACACGCTAGGCTATTCACATGATAAACATTCATTCATTCATTCACGAATCCTTTAACGCCTTAGAAACTTCCTTATTCAACGCATGCAGGTTTAATCAAATAGACTTAAAGTAGAAAAAAGGTGAGGGCACATGATATTAGAAACCACATTCAAACATGCTTGAGAATCATTTCATTAAGCATTCATTGAAAACTTTTTTTTTTCATTGAAAACATTTTCTTATCCACTTGAGACTCTTGTCTTTCTAAAAGAGATTTCATTTCGTAATGGTCGTACAACGACCCTTATAAAACTTTTCATACTTCATTCCATATGGCCACTTAGGGTCCATAAAAACTTTCTTTCATTCAAAACATATACAATGGCCAAGCGCTAATTGCTTTTCTTTAGTTATTAGGAAAATACATCTGGTATAAGATCATTACAGGGTGCTGATTGGGTGAGATCTGTTCTCAACCCCATAGTGAGACTTAACGCTCACGCTCAAGCTCTTACTCCTGGGACGGCTACATAACATATCAGACCATTACATTACCCTCGTCAAGGTCTTCTAGGGTCTCCTAGTACTAGGACTTATTCCCTAGGCAATATCATTCCTATCATATTATCCGAAGCACATTATTTTAGCTAATTTAAAGCGTATCGGCCATAACAGCCAGTAACTTTGTTGTTTCTTTTGGTAAAATCATTCATCATATGACTCACACCTTTCTAAAACATTTTAGGGATTCCCCGTTCAAGCAGGTTCACTCCCAAATACTGTTGTATAGCTAAAATAGGCCATTACTTGCTATTAATCATGGCTATTATTAGTTTGAAAACACGAGAAACGTTCTTTGTCAAATCACCGAACTTTCACACATAATGCATCTTAGACATATAAAAGGGAAAGGGATTACACGTCTCACATTCGAACACTTCATAATCATTTCAACAACACAATGAGCCACACGTGGCCTTGTAATCCACACGATTGCGGTTAATTCACAACCCAGGCTCCCTCCTCACAAGCACGTACCACAAGGACCTCAAACCACTCATAGTTTCCTCAAGCCATCCAACTACCATCTCAGTTTCAATTTCAAATCTAGCATCCTAATCATCATGATATACTGAAAAGCGATACATAACTTACGCAACTTACCAATACTGGGCTTACCGATTAATCAGCTAACAATTAGCCAGCGCGCATCCACGGTGTATACCATGTGCTTATATATATATAATATATATTAATATATATATATATATATAATATATATATATAAGCACTCCATACGAACTTAACTTAAACGGACGTCTACAGTTAGGTCAACTAACTTAGCATGAAAACATAATGCATTCAGGTATGGCAGTTAGGGCGTAAACATGTTCAGGCTCATCATCCAAATACTAGTCTAAAGCTATTGTATAGACATAATTCAACTGATAGACAAGCGTTGATTCGGGCATCATTCATTGACTATAAGTTACATTTAGCCTATTACGTCATTTAAGCATAACATGAGTCTAGTCTTTATTTAGGCATGAACGATTCACTATTTAGGCTAAAATGGTCATTCAGACATAACACGATCCAGGTGCTTTACTAAGCATGCCTATTTAACCGTTTAAGCTTAACAAAGATCGAATCTGTATTTAAGCATAAAGCGACTCACTCATTTAGGCTGTTTTGGTCATTTATAAAGCGATTCAAGCGTTTTACTAAGCATGCTTATTCATACCTTTAAGCTTAACAAGAATCGAGTCTCTATTTAAAAATAAGACGACTCACTTATTTAGGCTAATTTGGCATTTAGGCTAATACTGGTTCTAAGCTTCCATTTATTATAGTCACTGTTGCTATTTCGACCATTTAGTCATTAAACATAATGCGAATCCAAGCATTCGTTATTACATCGAACTTACTAATCGAACCTATTAGGCCCTTTTAAGCAAATGCAATTTAAACAATCATTTGTCTTGTCGTAGTTACTTATTCAAGTCGACCTTCAAGCACGCATTAATTAATTTACTAAAAGTGATGTAAACATGCATGACTCAGTTTTCGAATTAAAATCTCAGGCATACATTAACTAAATTAATTTGACTCGAAGCTAAGCATATATAATTCATTTCGAATTAGAATCTCAGGCTTAAAAACTAATTTGATTCGAATCGAAGCTAATATTTATAATTCATTTCTAATTTACAAATTCATGCATAAATCGGAAGCTAAACATATATCTTCATTTAAATTGATAGTTACTGAATCGAAGCTAAACATATATAAGGTCATTTCGAATTAAAATCTCATGCATGAGTTAGTAAACTTTCGATTATCGAAGCTAAACATATATAATTCACTTCTAATTAGAATCTCAGGCATCAATTAACTAAAATTGCTGTCGAATCGAAGCGCAAACATATATAAGTCAACTTCGACCACAATCTCAGCCATCAATAGTAAATTGATTCGGAATCGAAGCTAAACATCTATAATTCACTTCGAAATTATAATCTAAGACATAAAATTAAAACTAAATTGATTCGAATCGAAGCTAAACAATATATAAATTCGAAAAATCTCTGCATGCGTGAACTAAATGATTCGATTAGAACCTAAAACATATATAATTCATTTTCGATTAGTCTCATGCTTAAATTAACTAATTTGATTCGAATCGAAGAAACATATATAATTCACTTCGAACTACAATCTCAGGCATAAATTACTAAATTGCTTCGAATCGAAGCTAAATATGTATAATCATTTCGAATTATACTAACTCAGGCATAAATTACTAATTGAATTCGAAGCTAAACATGTATAATTCAACTTCTTGACATTTCTAACGAATTTAGGCACCCTAATCTGACATGCAGCATCAATCTGCTATGAAAAACATTTTTGAAAATAGTAATAGCTTAGGAGGGAGAAACACTTAACTTCGATACTCAAATTTTCGACTCAAACAACAGCAAAGGCACGCCCCTAGTCTACTGAATCCCTAACCCCCAACCGATTCTTGCAAAACCCAGACGTTATCTCCCGAATTTGTGGCGTTTTTGTTGATTTTTGGCTCAAATTCGGGCCCCAATTTCTTGCAAATTCTCCTTGCCCGTGAGAAGTGGGAGGCGCGGTTGGTAGCATTTTAGCGGGGTTGTCGTGGGCTGAGGGGCCAGGCGTCCCTTTCTCTCGCCAGCGACCGGTGGCGGTGGCGGTGACGCCAGCGGCGCCGTGGCACCAGAGAGAGAGAGAGAGAGAGAGAGAGAGTGAGCGAGATTTAAGGAGAGAGAGAGTGAGATGGTCGGGGGGGTTTCGGGGTCCCTGCCCGATCACGGCCCCCTTCCCCTTTGGTTCCAATTTTTCCTTTTTCTTTTTTTTTTGGGCTCAAATAACATAATTCAGCTAGGTTCCATCCCAAACTCATTAGCGATTATACTACTAAACGCGAGTTGAAAGTGTCCCACAGCTAAAATTTCAATCTAGATTCGGGAATCAACTAAATAAAACGAAAACGAGTTTTAAAAAACCGGGTTAGCATCGATTCAATAAATTTATAAATAATAACGTCAGTAATAACATAAATCATATAGTTTTTCTTTTTATGAAATTAGTCGTTAAAAAAGGTGGCACATGGTTGACTTAAACCATTGTTGAAAAAATAATGTCAAACATCGGTAGTTTGTAAATTCAGCAACTAAAACAGTTAGTAGTAGCAGACTGAAGGTAGCAGCCCTTACAGTCGGGGATTTTATCCTTAGTAGTGCTATTGTTTAACATCAAGTGCTTAAGAGGATCATTAGAATCACGGTTAGACGTAGTTTCCTATATTAATCCATCAACAACATCAATCTATTGCACTCATCAGAGATGGAAGGAAATTTAGGAGCTTTAGCAAATTAAACTCCACATGATCATCCCACACATCAAAGATAGCGTACTTTTTCACAAACAATACCGCAGCCTAGCAGTGGCCAAAGAATGGTCTCCCAAGAATGATGGGGGTACGCGTATCCTCCTCCATCTAAAATCACAAAGTCTACGACACATATAATCTCCTACTTTTTATTGGAATATCATCTAAAACACCACCACAGCTTATTTCACAGAACGGTCTGCCAATTATAGGAGATAGTAGTCGGTCTCATCTCTCCTAGTTCCAATTTTTCACATAGAAAAAGTGGCATCAAGCTCACACTTAATGCTCCTTAAACCACATAAAAGCACAGTCTATAGGTTCATTCCCATCAGCTTAGGGAATTGAAAAACTACCGGATCCTTCAGCTTAGCTGGAAGCTTGTATTTGGATTGCTGCACTGCACTCTTCAACGAGTTTCATGTTCTTCTAGCTTGCCTTGTTAGACAGGATTCTTTCAAAAATTGTGGCATATATGAAGGGCATTTGAGTTAGAGCTTCAGTGAATGGAATGTTTATGTAGAGTTTCTTAAGGACTTTTAAGACTTCCCCGAATTGATAAATCGAGTTTTTGGTTTAGCCATACTTTAGGGAAATGGTAAGATGGGGTGTTAGGGTTTTTTTGAGAAGTGATCTTAGGGTCCTTAGGACCTCATGAGGCTTATGCTACATTGTCAATCACCTCCATAGAGGATGTGGACTCCTCAAACATTCGCAATAACTTATCTTATCATGCAAAGACTCATTGTGGGTAACCCCCTTAGTTTGTAGTTGTTTACGTGCTCTTAAGATCATAGCAATGCATTGTTCCCTAAGGTTCCAGTTCGGGCTTGCTAGGGATTTTATTTGGGTGCATAGATGAAAAGCTAGCTTTTTGGGCTATTGGGGCTTCCAACATCTTATTATGAGTTGTAAGATATCAACTTAGAGGCTAATTACTTAATATGCTCTGCCTCCCGTTATTTTGCCATACGCATACTTTCCCCCGCCATTGCTTCTAAATTGGACTTTGGGGCACTTGAGAAAGGAAATAAGGTCTTTGGAAACCAGGAGGTAGTCTAGCATTCATTGGGAGCATATTCGAAGGGCTTGGATCAGATCTATATGAGAATTTAGATGGTTCCTCTAACCCGAATTGTAGGTATAGAGTAAGGGGTCATTGGTCGGTCTCGGATTGAAATTTTGAACATAGTTTCACTTTACTGAGAGTCTTGGGAAAATGACTCCCAACTTGACAATTCCAAAGTCACATGCTCAATAGAGCCACAAATTTACAATGGGGAAGGCACTAAAATTTACAGCATTAATTTCATTCGGTCAATCTTTGAGTCCATAGTATCTACTTTAGCCGAAAGTAACGTAAGTGCATTAACTTCAAGTTTACCTCAAACCCATTTGGTTAGCCTCATTCAGTGGACCATTGAAAGTTGTTAAGTGGTCATCTCTCTATCAGGTTAAAGGCTCATCTTCAGCTTTGGTTCGTCAAGGTACTCCTGCAACTGCATCAATAGTGGATCTTACTAGTTCATCACACCATTATAAAAAGCTTGAATAATCATCCATCGTTGAAGACCATGATGGGGGCATAAGCGCAGCAATCTTTAAACCGTCCCAAGCTTCATAGAGCGTATTCATCTTTTGAGTTAAGTTGGTGATCTAATTCCTTAAGCTTTGCCGTTTTGATTGAGGGAAGAATTTGGCGAGTGGAGGGCTCTGGGTGTTAGCATTCGTCCCACGTGGTGACAACATTCGATAGCAACATCAATATAGCCAAGCTCTTGCCTATCCTTTAGTGAGGATGGCGAAATGAGTCCAATCGCACGAAGGTGTCAGTGGAGACCTCATTCAGCTTTACGATGGTCACCACCTCTAAAAGACTGAGAGGTATAGATTTGAGTTTTCCAAGAGGTTCCTTCAAACTGGGATGTGTTGCAGCCATGGGAAATAGTGCTGGTTTGGGCTCGAAATTGTTGGCATCACATTAGACGAGCGATTTGCTGAGGCGATCCCTTGACTCCAGGCGTAATGAAATTCCCTAGAGTCCTTCTTTGGTCACCTCTTCCTCACGCCCATGTTTGGTAGAATTCTTCTTGCTATCCGTGTCTTTGTTCTTCAATTTTGCTTCTTCCTTCTTAAGTGGAAAGTCCTCTCTATCTTGGGATTGAGTTTGTAGAGGACTAAACTTCGCATAAACGGGGAAGATTCCTGCAAGCACTCTCACCAACACTACCAACGCAATTAAAAAAATAAAATAATGCGGTAAAAAAGAATAAAAGACAATAAAATGCTAGTCACTTTAATAATCTAACTCAATAGTTTTAACGAAATTAAATCCTGACAACGGTGCGAAAAAAACCTTACCATTGCCGAAAGGGCCGGGTAGTCGAAGTATAGATAAAAGATTATCCTCCTGGGACCAATAGTAATCTATTGAGCTTTGCCTATCGCATATGCTAAGCAAATAAAATCAAGGGTTTTTTATTCAACAACTCAAGTGTACTAATTCTAAATCAATCTAGAAGAAAACATCTAAGGATTCATGCAGTAAAAGGTGACGGATCAAAATGCTAAACATGTACTTTTCTCTAATCGGATAATTTTGAGAATTTTAATCTTCTAAAAATTTAGTCTATTCTTTCGAAATCAACAAAGTTGTTTAAACTAAACAAAGTCGTTCTTTCAAACTAATTTGCCTTCATCCAATGGTTAAAATATTTTGATTACTCTATTACGCCTAACACACAAATCTCTCTTTCGAGTGGATGCTTTTGTTATGGTTTCAATGAAGCAGTCTAACAATCGAATGTCACCTTTTAGTTTTTTACTCAATTATTTCAAGTGTGTTAAGCAAACTTTAGCCAAAACTCCCTCACGACATAACAAATCCACTTGATAAAACGAAATAAACCAATCGTGAATCAAAGCACACTTCTAATGATGAAACTGATCCAATTACACTTTCATTAACAAAAAATCCCTAGATGAAAGATAACTACTCACACATGATTAAAGATTCAACAACTAATCAATAATTCCGTGAAAAATTTGAGAAGGAAGGGCTCTCTTGACAAGATAGCCTTAAACAAAGGGCTTCAAACTACATGAAACCGGACTCACACTCAATGATTTCTCACTAAATCACCAATCAAACTAAAAAAACTAACCCAAAGAGTAAAATTTGAGAAAGGAACTAAACTAAAGCCTTACGCTTCTTTTTTTCTCTTCTCCTCCTCCTCCCTCTGCTGAACGATAAGGTTTGTAAATGAACATAGACGTTTTCAGCCACATAGCCAGAGGAAGACGAAGAGGCCATACTTACGCGAGCTCACCACGGATCCATGGCAAGCACCACCACGGTCTGACCGTGGTCTGGGCTGGAACCAAATTTCTGTTTCTCTCATTGCTTCCACGGGCATAGCTTCACATGGATGTCCCTGGGTGAGGTCAAATGCATCCAATGAGGGTCAAATGCTGGTCGAAATGGCCTAAAATCCTGGCAAAACAGTTTAAATAACCATCCCAATAAATCGAGAATGGAAGTATAAGTACTAACTTAAAGCACATAATTCTCCTAAAATGTAGCAAAATGGGTCCTCAAATGATGTATACATTAACACTTATCAGTGTTTCTTTTGCTATCTCTATAAATTCCCTATATTAGGTGACATGAGACAGACCTTCAAGATCAAGTCGGAAATGATAACCAAGTGATGCTTCTTCGCATAAATGTTAAATCTATAGGTTAGTATATGATATGTTTTATGTGTTTATGTAATAAAATACTATTAACCTCTCTAATTTTGTATGACATTTGTGAAAGAGTGCACGCTGAATTAAATGATTTTGTGGAAATCAAGATAGCAATTTTACACACAAAACCTGTATAGGCAACCAAGGGCCACAGACAAGGATCATCTTATTGACATAGGAACATGATATGAATTATTCCGATGATAGAGGTTAGCAAGCAATCTCTTCTTTATTCACACACACATATAGATTCTTTAGTCTCATTTATTAGTACTCTTTAGTTGAATTACAAATGTAGGTACATTTATGGATAGCATTACAAAGCCAAACACGGAGGATGACACCCAAATTAACTCTCCATAAAGGTTATCATGTTTTTATCTGCAAAAATATATACGATCTTGTTTTCACTATATATTATGCTTATGTTTCATTGCAACTCCCTCACCTAAACGTCGGGAAAGACAAAATGTCAAAAATGAAAAAGAAAATGGAGGTAGATCAAAGACAAGTGGATATTGAAATCCCACCTGAACTTATGCGTGTTGTTGGTCACAATAGCACTCAATTCGCTAGTGATAGCTAGCTTACTTGATGAAAACAATGCATGCCATTAGATGTTGAGAAATGGGGTCATATCATGCATATAAGAAAGAAAATTCTTATAACTGAAGGTTTCACCCTAAGTCTAATTTTATCCATTGTTAACCCCCTCCCGCTTTTGTTATTAACATTTTGTACTTTATATGAGGATATGTTTAAATTGCCTGAAGGTTTTCTCATGTGGAAAGGGCAATTGAGCGTCGTCAGCAAGGTTTGGTATGAGAAATGACACTATGACTTTTAAGCAAAAGCATACAATGATACGCTACTGTAGCTGATAGGCGTGCAAATCCATGCCGGAAGTTGATCCTGACCAATGGAAATGGTTTAGTAATTATTTGAGATGGTGAGAAGTTCAGGGTAAGTTGAAAGCTTTATGTTTATTATTGCTAATCTGAATTTATACCAACTATGAATGGATCATGTTTTTATATGTTTATGTGAACTATACCACCTAATGATTGTTTACTTACTTTTTTATATTCTATTAGTAATCGTAGCCCGAAGTGAGATAAATACTAAAGTCAGAAATTTCTAAAATGTTAGCAAAAGTTGTGAACAAATTCTATGCTACGTACTTTCTACGAGATGGTAACTAATGTTTTGTTGTTATTTGATTGCTAGTACTATGGAATATTAATTATGTTTCTAACTTAACATAGGACTTTTTTTTCGACTTGAATTCAGTTACAGAAACCAAGGCTATGTGCAGTGATTCGAATGCAGAGCCTCAACTAGAAAATTGAAGAGGAAGAACCTGATTATTTCAATTGATACGGAAGATTGAAAGAAAAAAGAAAGATGGGACTTGGTCAGATGAGCTAGTAGAGAAAGCATACAAGGATCTCAAGAATTACATCAAAAATAACTAGATGAATATGGAGTGGACAACCTCACTCCCCAAGAGGCCTCAATCGTATCTTAGAACATCGTAAATGGATCACATCACCCAAGGGGCATGGGCTAAGGGGTGTTATCATTTATAGTTATCAAAAGAAGGTCATACCTGAAATTGATATCTAAGAGAGGATTGACACTGAAGTTTAATAGAGCTTTGCTCAAATTCACGGCTTATGAAGCTCAGCTTTATGCTTAAAGGAAAGACTACGTCCTTCAAATGCACAGGTTAGTGTTAACAACATTGTAGACATTCTTATTTTTTTGAAAAGCAATCATTGCAATTTAAATATAACTAATTAGTTTAATCATCTTCGCCTATAGGTCAATCAAGTGGATCACCCCTACATCTTTTTCGTATTCTTGCCAAGGAGCGGGTCGTAGTGGACAAAACTAGGTAAATGTTAGAAATTTGAATAGTATGCAAATTGGAGCGTAGCTAAATGTTGATTTTTTTTGGATTAGCATTGTCTGGTTTGGTTTGAGTTGAAGGGGATGGTGCACCTTTGTGAGGGTTTTCCTGATTTGGTTTGGAATGAAATATTGACCCTTGGAGAGTTTGTGAGGGTTTTCTTTTCATACATAGTTATGGATTTTAGGATTGGTAATTGTATGGGGTGATTGATCTTGAGGAGCAATTCAGGATTTGTTGGGCCGTGTTGGCTATGATACCTTTGGTTGTGTTATAATATATTTGTTTTGTGATTACTTATTTTTACGGATATTTTAGGATGTGAATAGCGTGGTGGATATCTAGGATTGCTTCTATGTTTTACTTTGTTATGTTTAGTGATTTGTTGTGTTCTTGTATTGGTCGTTATGGTGAATGGTACCTTGGAAAATACTTGGAGAT
Source organism: Carnegiea gigantea (assembly GCA_029747015.1). NCBI lineage: Eukaryota > Viridiplantae > Streptophyta > Magnoliopsida > Caryophyllales > Cactaceae > Carnegiea > Carnegiea gigantea. The sequence goes on from JAKOGI010000629.1 coordinate 368,497, forward strand.
GTTTTTGAGGATTTGTTTGAATTGGTTTGCTTGAAACTTTGTGAAGCCATTGCTATTTGACTTCAATGGTGGGATTTTTGTGGTTGGATCATGAAAACGCAGAAACACCCATCACCGTTTAGGTGCTCGACATAGGCTAAACCCGCTCGCACAGTCCAGGGGTGCCTTGCACTGTACGGTTGCACCTACACAAGCAGGCTAACACTTGCACTGTAGAGTGTTTCTAACCTTGCACAGGCAAGGTTGCACCTATACAGGCAGCTGTACCTGCACTGTGTAGGTTGCACCCTGCACTGTACAGGGCTGCTGCCCCTTTACCGGTAGCAGCACTACACCACTATTCAGGCCGCACCTACACTGTACAGTTCCTGCCCTATACGGCAGTAGGACTGCATTGTACAGGCTAGGATCGTGTGCTAAGGCTTATTTCTTCATTTCCCTCGGTACATTGTCATATCTGTTTTCATATTGTTTAAGAATTATATCAACGTACATTGTCCTAATTTTTTTATATGCAAATATGAACCAATGCTAAGGCTTATTTCTTATTTACTTGTCTTTCATATAGGCACACCATCAAAGAATGATGTTGGATGGCCGTACGTGTGAAGAAGACAGATGTCGATCATGAAGTCTTTGTTCAATTTTTCTCTTTGCTTTCCTAATTATTAAGCAGAATCTACATTTCTCGAATTTCAGTACTTATGGAATTGTTCAATTTTTCTCATTACAGAGTCTAAACAAAATACGTTAATGAAGAATAATACTATATGACTCCACTTCTAATATATAAATGAATTCTCATTCTATACTTTTGTCTTCGGGTTCTTTATCTATTTTTATTTATTAGTATATTTATCTACAATATTTAACTTTCAATCCAATTGCAAAAGCTAATTATATCATAATATTACTAAAATTGCAGAGGTAGTATTGATCATAACATATATCCATAAATTTAAGACAAAACTTCGAATGCATAAAAGTGTATGATAGAATAATTATACATTTGCAGTGGCATAATATCATTGTCACTAATGTATTCAAAAATTAGACACCAAAAGGTAAAATTGTAGCTAACTAATTGTCCACAAATATCATGTTTTTGTAGCAAATATATTTTTGTAGTAAGTTTGATTTACTGCAAAGTATGAGCTGATTGTAGCAATTTCGTAATTAGGGCATATGAAATTGTGCCCAAAAAGCTTTATATTTGTGGCAAACGATAGTTTGCCACAATAACCTTTTGTAATGTAGTATCTGTGGCTTTTGTAGCATATTTCCAAATGCACAAAAAGTTATTGTAGAAATATTTGAGCATATTGTGGCAACACCAAATGCTACAAAAACCAGATTTTCTTATAGCTGAGTTCTAACCTTGACTCTAAGAAAGTTTGGATGATTTTGCCACCCGGAAATTAGTTGGTGCCAAAGGGGTCATTTCTTGGGCCTTGGTAAGCTGATAACTGGTGAGCCATAGTAGGGGGCAAGCGGTCAAGGTATGGTCTGAGGATTAATAGTGAGAACATATAATGGAGCGCTTTAAAGGACCTAATGAGGTCTGTGATAGTCACCCCTTTTAACATGGTTCTCTAAAGCTGCAAACCTAAACTTTATATGGCTTCGTTCCTGATTACTGAATGCATATCCCCTTGACACTGGCGTTCTAGAACTAATACTATCGTCTCTAGTGGTGTCTCACTGCATTATTTTTTTCAGCTAAGTCTTCTAAGAATTCTCAAGCCACTATAGGATTCTTGGATCAAAATAGACTCTAGCATAGTGCTGTCTCTTGGTCCAAACCCTCAGACACCTTTGGCAAAGATGCTACTATTCAAGATCATGGTGGGGACCTGGACCAACAAGTTCTAAATCTTTCCATATACCTCCAAAAAAGTTTTACCAAACTGAATAGACTGATTAATTTCACATAATTTAACAATTTTGCCATTAGCAAAATATTTTCACAAGAAGACCTCTAACGAAAGCATACCATTTAGAAATAGAGTTTAGTATGGCAAATTATACATCCATCGCTTGCATTATCTTTTAAAGCAAAAAACGACGAATCTCAATTTGACAAACATCAATTTGCACATTATGAAATGTATCATATTACATACTTCTTCAATCTACTTAAAAATAAATAAGCATCTTCAAGTCCAGTAGAATTTAGAAAGCATTGAATGTAATGTGGTTTCCAGTGTGAGGTTCACATTGGTTTCCTAGGGCGGGTAGATTAAAACATGAAGGTAGGGTTGAACAAGGAGCGAAAAAGATCTCGATCACAAAGCTCTTTCATTCGAATCTTGTCCAACCATTTTTTTCAAATTAAAATTTAGGTTTAGGTTCGATCCTAGTTAGTCTTCCGTCTTTTAGGCTCCCTATCCCAAACAATCATGCAAGTCCACACGCCACCATCATAATTTCGATCTCTCTTTTTTTTAACAAGAAATAAAATAAATAACTAAAAAAGTGATTCAAATACAAACTATTCAAATAAAAATGGAACAAAACACGCAAAACTAACAAAAGACTCAAATATAAACAAAAATAGTCAAGCAAAAGGCAGTACAGTTGAATAGTAGCATCCTCGGGCAATGGTGCCAAAAACTTGGTGTGAAAAGTAACCGCAAAACGCACACGGTGTCTAATTTAATAAATCCATGAATGAAACGAGTCATCCCCTTGAAGATGATAGGAGGATCAAAAACCTGCTCAATCGCTAACTATTACTAAAATAAACTACCAAGACTCATTAAATGACTCTACAATTAAACTAAACACTAACTAAATTAAGCCCGTTCTTTCATTGGGAATTGTAAGTGTGGAATTGGTAGGAGTGGGAAAGGGGGAAGGAGTAGGTAGCATATGGGTAGGGTATGGTATATTTTTTTTAAGTGTGGATAGGGGGAAGGATGAGTGAGGAGGGAAGGAGTGCGTTGAAGCGTGGGAAAAGGTGGTGAATGAAGCAAGTAGAGATTTGATTTAAGTTACGTATTTTTTTTTAATGTGATCTTTTATTTATGATAGTAAATTACCGATGATAAATTTTTTTTTAACTAAAAAATATTTTGTTATGTTGACCCGTGTACGAAACATTGTTTCGTGGCTGTTGTTACCCAAAACAAATTGAAGTTTTGTTCTTCGTAAACAAATTGCAAATTTATTTTTGTCTTCACATATAACCAAATATGAACAACGAAAAAAAATACACATATAGTCAGGCCTTTGTTCTTTCAGTTAGAAATTCAAATTACCAACATTTAATCAACATCAACCCACATTAACCTATTTCACAAACTTCAAAAAAAATATCCACTTCAACCCACTTCAATTACTTCTACTATTTTCCAAACTTCTACCTATCATATGAAAAAAAATTCAACCCACTTCAATTAATTTAATCTACTTCAAGCTATTTCCACGCACTCACCCACTTCAACAAAAAAAAATACTTACTTCGAAACCTACTTCAATAAAAAAAATGTCAACTTCAACCAACTTCTCAAATCTTAACCAACTTCAACATTTACCAACCTGATATGTTCCAACGAAAAGAATACCCTCAGTACATGGTTAAACAATCATCTGCAATTTGCGTGAAGAACTTCCAGTATTTTGTTAGTAACGTACAAGAAAAAAAATATCTACTCAAAATACACGTGTACACATTTGCGCTTCCTATTACGAATTACAAACAACATCAAAAAAATTTACACATTCCTTCATTATCTGGAAAAAAAACATCTGCAATTTCTATCAAGAATTATGATGAACGAAAAATAAATCTGTTACGCAGACAACAACAACTATCAACGCTTGGTGACCTACAACAAATATTTTGTAAGCCAACGCCAAAAAAAAAATATTAAGCATCTCTCCATATACAGAATCAAACTCAAAATTCGTATGCCAATTATAAAAAACTGACATTTGCTTAACAAAGCAGAAAAAATTATTATTTCTTCAATATATGTAACAAAAATTAATCATCTACAAGTTTCAGGCATGATAATAAATATTTCCATAACATATGAAAAATAAATAAAATTTTATATTAGTATCAGATTATTCATACACGCAATTACATAAATTAGAAAAGTTTCAAAATATAGAAAAAATATAGTTATATGGAGGTGAAAAGGAGTGGGTAGAGTAGGTCATAGTGTGAAGGACTGAAAAGAAGTGATATTTTTTAAAATTGTGGAAAGGATTGGGGAAGGGGAAAAGAAGTAGGGTAAAATGAAAAGAAATGAATTGGGTTCATTAAACCACGAGAAAAGGAACAGGACCTAAGTTGACTTAAAACTATAACATTAGAGTTTACTGAACTAATTAACAAAAATCAATTCAACCTATGCTTGTTGGGCAATCTTGCTAATTCAAAACTTGTCTTTTAGTGCAATTAAAAAAGGTTAACATTATTACTACAACACTACACATTCAAATGAAAATTAATATCACGCTATGTCCTGCACCCTAAAAAAAGTTTGACAATACAAAAAATTGGAATCGACAAAAAGGTCAGGAGAAATATAAACGGCCAAATTAAATTCTAGTAAAGCTACCAAATAAAGACAAAGGAAACCAAAAGGCACAAAAATTGAACTGAAAAAGATGTAGTTTCACTGGCTCCAACCCAGAACAGAGCAAAGTAACGGATCGACACAAAGAAGGGGCCAGATCCTCATCAGAGCCAATTGCTTGCGAAATGTAAAAACTAAACCCCAAAATATCAATCAATTACCTAACTAGATGAATAACAATTACTGTAGTTTGAGAGTCAAAAGAAAAAGGGAAAAAAAAATAAATTAGCCGATTGAATTAGATTAAAACATTGTAGATTTGAAACTGGGACAAACAAAGTATTCAAGCAAAAAAGGAAACAGATCATAACAATGGAGGAGAAGATCTGACTCAAGCGTCAAATTTAGCCGTAACTTCCAAATCAGGTCAAATACAAACCAAAATAGAAATGTTACAAACTAAAAGTTGAATGACATCTGGAAATTGGAGAGTAAAAACAGAAGAACAAAAAAGCAACAAGTTGAGGACTACAATTGATTATTGCTATGAGTTCTCCCTCAAGCTTTCCCCACACTCCTATTTACACACAAATTCTCTCCACCGCCTCATCCAATTTCGCAACTCTTTAAAATTCGCGCGTGCTGCTGATCTTCCGCTGCCCACTTCAACGTCCACTGGTATTCGGGTCTTGGAGAAGATTTGCTCCACAAAATTTTGGGTTGTTATAGTTGTGTGGACATCTGGATGAATAACGCGCCAGATGATGGAGACGGGGTGTGCTGCTACTTCGGTGGTATGGGAAGTGGCGTTCATGGTGGTGAATGAAAAAGGAGAGGAGGCAGTGAGGTTAGGATCTGTGAGTTGAATGAGTTTAGGAAGAGGAAGAACATCAAAACATAAAGAGAGAGAAAGGAGGGGGTTATGTGACTGGGCAAGCAATGTGGCTACTCAACAGCCTGGCAATGTCTACTACATGCCATCTTATTTTTTCTAGCTTCATCCTTGTCTTCGTATGTATAATGTTGTATTTTTGAATCAACTTTTGGTTTGCCATTTTTTATTATTCCCTACAAAACAAATAAATATAGTATAAAAATACTAAATAATATTTATTTGCAAGCCCCTAAAAAAAAGTCTAAAAGCTATTAAAAAATATCAAACTTTTGACTTAACAGTGCAAAAGTGAAAGATCACATTCCTCAAGAATTTCCTATAGCTGGTAAAACGATCTAGTAGTTGCTACTCGGAGTCACTGTCGATTTACGCCACCTCCCAGACCCGAACCTTGGGGGATGGTGAGACAGCCGTGAGAGGAGAGGGAGAGACGAGGAGTGTTTATCTAGGGGTTAATACAAATGAATATAATCAAATTCCTAAAACCAGCTTTATATAGGTTTAGCCCAAATTACCACCACCACTTAGATGGCGTAATCTGGCTGCATCACCTTAGTTATTTAGGGCTGACAACAACTATTATTAATTTAGCAAATATTTTAAATAGGACTGAGGATATCTCAATTTCTATCTAACATTTTAAAATATAAGTAACCCAAAAAATTATCTAATTTATCAATTAAAATTAATAACAGAGATCAACTCGTAATGTTTAATATAATTTTGTGATAAAAACATTAATTAGAAAGATTAATGAAGATTACCATGTTGATGGGGTTTTTTTTTTAATCGACCATATGAATGTGTTTTGTTAAATAATAACAATTATAGTTAAAAGTAATTCTTATGTATGGAGTTAGGCTAGGTAGCTGGTTGGAAATCATAAGCTACATAAGTTTGTCTTTTTTTTTTTCTTGGGAAAAATAATCTTTTCTTGATTAATAGGTACTTATATCTAGAGTCACTATGTGTTTCTTTTCTATTTTTTGAAATGAGATTAACTGCAACATTTATAATTAATGACCAACTTATATTTTTAAAAATACAAAAGTAAAAATATAAACTTATACAAAAGTCATGAGAATGACATGTGTCAAAAAATTGGAGGGTCTATTTGTGTTTAAAACATTTATAGAGTAAATATCGTACCTCACAGGGTCATTAAAAAAAAAAAACTCGTTTAAAGAATAGTAGAATACTAGTAGCTAAGATTATGCTAAATTAATACTAATGGAGATAATGTGAAAGAGTGTTAATAAAATATGAAAAGACCAAAAATGTTGAGACAAGCAGGCTACATATAGATATCTACAAAATTACATTCAATAATTAGATAAATAAGTTTAAAACTTACAGCAGTCAAGAGAAGCAAAAACAAAGTAATATACTAAACATGACAATAACATGCATCACATTTGTGTTGTCCATTCTCCTGCAAACTTCTATATACATCACATGCAAATAGCTAAAAACAATATGACAATTGTGAACATAGCCATAAACCCTTCATTATATATAGTTGCATCGACCATGACACAATTTTTCTACTTTTCGTATTTTTGAAATGACATTAATTGAGACTGCTTGTACTTACATTTTAAAAAAGCAAAACATTAATTATTTTAGAAATTTTGCTAGAATGATTTCATCCAAAAAGTTA
>JAKOGI010000629.1:380580-393080 GCA_029747015.1 Carnegiea gigantea
CTCCATGGAAAAAAAAATAATTACATGATAGTGAACACGCTGGTTGATTTGAGACAAATGGCACGATCGAATTGGGCGCAATACACAATGAGATCACTTGTGTTGTTAGTCAATCAGTGGAAAAGCAAGACATCGCGGGTCTTCAGAGGTCTAATACTTTTCTTAATGGTACATTCAATCATTTACCTAATTAAATATGTTTAAGTTTGCAATTTTGCAATATGAAGGTGTGAATTAGTCATCATTTTCAGAAGAGTCAGTGACTGTCATTAGAAGATATATACATATATATGTATGTATGTATGTATGTATATGTTTAATTAGTGAGTGTTATAAAATTGTGAAAAACATAAAAAATTAGTGATCACTATATGTTTAATCACTAATCACTAATTTCTGAGTGTGGTTATCACTAATCTATTACATTTAATATGGTGCAATATTTTCTGATCAAGAATTGTTGTAATAATGATCACCAAATTGTCTACTGCAAATCACCAATTTCCTCTACTAATAACTACCAGTTTTTTTTGGATGAGGGTTTATGTAATCAGTAACTTTGCATCACTGCATGCATTTTTTCCCTTAGTGAGCAACATCTATTGGTTTGACCTATTAGTGAGCATTAGCAGAGAAATTAGTGGTCATCATTGTCACAATGAGTGATTAGGATAATAGATTTATTATTTTTGTTTTTTTTTTGCTGAGCTTTCATTTTATAATATGTCTCTAGTTTTTGTCCCTATGAATCTATTTGTGATTCTTGCAGCTGTGTTACCTTGATCGTGTGGTGTTCAAGCTAAGATCGGTGCCCCATCAGTTGCCGACGCTAAGAGGATGGACAAATGATGAAATAAAATATACGGCGCGATAGGAATCTGTAACCAGATTTGGAAGAGGTACGGTTATCTCGAGGATACGTTGGATAAGACGAGCATAACAGGTGAGGAGGAACAAGTTATTAAAAATGAATATCATAGCAAAGGTGTTGAAGATGAAGGTAAAGCTGAAGATCAAACACTAATTTCAAAGGTTAAGGTAAGTCAAATATATTTAATTTATTTTTTTATTTCTTGAAACAAAAAACAAAGAAATTATACTTCTTCTATTTTCATCCTTCGTTTCCTGGCAAGGTGGCATATCCTTTTGACCATGAGTATTGGATGTTTCCATCAGGCCCCTTTTTGGGACGGTCGGGCGGCAACTGATTTGATAATAACTAACAATCAACGGCTGGCGAAAGTCATAACAGAGTTGGAGGAATTCATTCCTGGTGCACGCTCCCCACTCAAGAGAGTAAGAAAGGTAGCTGTGGAATCGGTGAGTGATGCCCTCATCAGGGATAGGCTTACGAGGTCGGAGGATAGAACCCCAGTACTCTCGTAAGACTCATATGAATCGGAAGGGTTCCTGATGCAGATTGATGCAATTGAGAAGCATTTCATGGGCTCTCGAGAAATGGTGCATGACTTCCCACAGTTCGTTATATCGAGTTTCATCCTTGGAGTGTCTCAAGAGGAGAAAGAGGTGCTGCCCGTAAGAATAGTTGTTGTTGATTCGCAGCCTGATATTCTAGTAGCAATAGTACAAGTAATAAATTATGATGTGGAGGACGTTGTTACGAGATGTATGACGACCTCCGCATAGTGCATCAGCACACCGTTGCTGCCAGGTACTTCTTATCGTAGTCTTGTAGCCGAGTTTTTCATTACTCTTTGATGTTACTAAATGGCATTATTATTGTGCATTTTTCCTGCCCATCATCATACAAAATAGGAATCTTAAGCAGAAAAATTGGTGATCATACTACCAATGATCCTCATTACATGTAGATTTTATCCTCTAAGGTAGAAAGTAGTTATCATAAATAGACACATTAGTGATCTTTTATGTTTAAATATTCCTAAGGAGCTGCAGATATAGTGATTGTTACTAATAAAATCAATGATCTTAGGGAGCCAAATTAGGGATCACAAAAGATTGCACCAAAAATGTGTTAAATTGGTGATCATTACCTCAAAACTTAGTGATCATTACTTGATCAATTACTGATCATAAGTTGAGGAATTAGTGTTCACTTCATGCAGACATGCATTCCCCCACTTCCCCCTATCCTTTCCTAAAATTTTTAAAACATATCGCAACTGTATAAATGATTGGTACAACAGTGCTTAGTATTTTCTCTTAGCACTGTTTTTATCTAAATCTATATTCATACAATTTTCCTGATTAGTTGTTGTGTTTTTATAGGTCCAATAATGCTATGCTCCTAGAAAGACAATGACGCATTCGTTGATCGATCTTTGATGAGAATTGTGGAGCCTGATCTTCAGATACGACATGTGCAAACAACAACCAATATTGAGAAAGGCAAAGTTGTACTGGCCGAAGCATCGAAAAGGCGCAGAACGAGGTTAGCTTAATGTAGTATCACTGGATTGCCAGCAAGTAAAAAAAAAAATGATACTAGCTTTATTCGGGATAAAACATAATGTCTATGTTTTTATATTTTTCTTCCAAGTTACATTCCCCTTGTATGAATTTTATTTCATTGGCTGTGCATACTAACTATTCTTGCTATGCACCATCCTCGTCAATAGAGTCTGTGCCTTCTTTGTTCTCCGTTTACATATAGCAGAATACGATGATCTTTCGTGCAATTTCATATGAACTGAAGCTGTATGCTGTCCTTATCTTCAACTTAGAAGAAGAATAGAGATAAGAATAAATATGTGTCCCGAAAAAGTGATTCATAGACAAGTCTTTTATAAACGGTATTTCAGTGACGGATTTGTTTGTTTATTCACTAGCCAAGTGCTATATGATGACTTATACTATGTGACTAACTGAGGCATGCTCTCAACTATTGTTGGCGATGATCGTGTTGACAAAGTCATAGTGGACATTTGGATAAATATATTGAATGCAATTGAACAGAATACGGATCGTTCCTCTTTATTGCGCCTTCTCTCTCCAAGCTACACTATCAATGCAGAACGGTCACTGAGTGACCGCGACACCGGCAGCCTATCCCACTACCCAGGCCGTTGGCAGCTGAGCACGGCGAGGCGGCCCCTTGCTGGCGGCGCTTCGGCTATTAACTCTTGGTAGCCCGTTCAACACCATCGTCGGCTGCTGCTTCAGGGGCCCTTCTCTGTTCCAGCTAGTTTGAAGGCAAGGGGGCCATTGCCAGATCTCAATTTTATAATTTGTGTTTGCGGGGTCTCTCTGGGTCCTGCATTTGCTTTCTATAGAATTCTATCTGGGTATGCTGAATTCTCTTGCTTGGTGGTTGGAAATTTTGAGCTTGGCAGTGTTATTTTGAGTTATCTTTAGGGGATTACTTGGTTTGTCTCCCTTCCTACATCTGGGTATTTTCTTTGCCCAACTTCCTATCTGGGCTCTGCTTGAGTGTGTGAATTTGAGTTTGTTGCTTGATTACCTCATTTGCCAAAGTGTTGGGTGTGTTTGTTCGGGTCAGTGGAGCTGTGACGAGTTGTTAATCCTGCCTGCATGTTCCTCAGTTTCTCAGGTGGTTCGGCTCTGCTTAAGTGTGTGAATTTGAGTTTCCCAGGTTCGAAGTGCTAGTTTTGCCTCACTGTCTTCACCCATTTTCCCCTGCCTGTGTGTCCCTTTCCCTTTCCAGCTTGTGTTAATTTCATCTGTTTTAGATTTTCCTTCTAGTGTTCAATTTTCTTTCTAGTGTTAGATTTTCCTTCTAGTGTCTTATTTGTTAGGCTTTTGTCAGCACTTATTTTGATATTGATTAGCAAAAGCGGTGTTGTTCTTCTTGTGTGGCTTTGTTTTCTAGTCATATTTAGTTAGTGATTCATTATTTGGTATTTATTTAATTTGCTTTCATCTTATTTGTTGTTTTGTATATTTACTTCGTAAGCTTCATTTTTTTAGTGACTATTTATTTATTTGGAGCGTTAACTAATAATAGGATTATTAGTGTTACTCTTTGTATTATTATTATTATTATTATTATTATTATTATTATTATTATTATTATTATTATTATTATTATTATTATTATTCTTGTTATTATTATTAGTATTAGTATTTTAATTATTATTGGTGTAGTTGGTAATATTATTAGTATCTGCTTTAGTGGTGGGATTTTTTCTAGCGTCTATTCATCGGCCTATTTATTTATTTACTCTAGTATTAAAATAAATAATAGAATAAACAAATTTTGTTTACCTCAACTTTTATTGCTTATCTCCTATTATTCGCATTAGAATCAGTTAAGATTGTGTAATTCTATTTTGGTTTTTACGATTACTTTTACTGTTATTATTGGTTGTAGTTTAATTCTTTATTGTGTCTATTATTATTGTCATTGCTGTTGGTAGTATTTCATATTATTGTATTATTTTTAATTTTTAGTTTTACTATTGGCTAGTTGTGTATTATTAACAAGTAGATTTTTAGCCTTGTTAACTAAGCTTGTTGTTCTTTGTAGCTAGCATCTCTTTGTCTTTTAGTTTCAGTGCTTGGTTATGTTCCTATTAGTTCGGCCCATCCCGTGATTATTTTGGGGTGTTTTTATTCATTTACTCCCTTGTTATCCTTAAGTGCAAACATACTTTATTATCAGTATTATTATTATTATTATTATTATTATTATTATTATTATTATTATTATTATTATTATTATTGCATTGCTTGGGTGGGTGTTGGTAGCTTAAGCGAGTGGCGAGCAATGTAGTAGCTTTAGCCAGTTCTCTGGGGGGAATTGGGGTTAGGAGGGCTGTAGGGGTTCGAAAGGTGCGATTAGCTTCATGGAATATTGGGTCTCTTATTGGTAAGTCTATAGAATTAGTTAAGTCTTTGCATAGACGTAGGATTAACATAGCCTGTGTTCAAGAGACTAAGTGGGTAGGGGCCAAAGCTAGAGAAATTGATGGGTATAAGTTGTGGTATTCGGGGTCCAACAAGGCTAGGAATGGAGTTGGTATTTTGGTTGAGAAGGAGTTGGTTGACTTTGTTGTCGAAGTGAGGGGTAACAGTGATCATGTTATGGCAATTAAGGTAGTCGTGGGATCAGTAGTCCTAAATGTGATCAGTATTTACACACCCTATATAGATTTGCCAGATGATATTAAGAAGTAATTTTGGGAGGCTCTGGATTTGGTTATTCAGGACGTGCCTTGGTCCAAGAATCTTTTCATAGGAGGGGATTTTAATGGTCATATTGGTGCCCAAGCAGATAGGTACGATTTAGCTCATGGAGGTCTCGGGTTTGGGGAGAGAAATAATGGAGGAGTTTCTATTCTGAATTTTGTGGTTGCCTATGGGTTGTTAGTGGTAAACTCATTTTTTAAAAAGGAGGATCACTTGGTGACCTTTAAGAGTAGTCCTATAAGGACCCAAATTGATTACTTCCTGGCTAGGGTAGATATTAGGAGGTTTTGTAAGGATTGTAAGATGATACCAAGTAAGTATTTAGGAGCTCAGCATAGGTTGTTAGTGTTGGATGTGGAGCTCAAATGTTCAAAGTGGAAGAAAATGAGTGCTGGGAAACGTAGAGTTAAGTAGTGGAATCTTACTAAGAAGAATGCTAGGAAGTTAGCAGAGAGGATTAATGAAGAAGGAGCTTGGAGGCGGGCAAAGGATGCAGACATAATGTGGGAGGTAATGGCAGTATGTATTCGTAGGTCAGCTAAGGAAATCCTACGTACATCTAGGAGAGATGGCAGCAGAATGAAGGAGCCTGGTGGTGGAATGAGGAGGTAAAGGAGAAAGTCAAGGAGAAGAAAGAGGCATACGCGGCTTTCGTGAACAGTGAAACGGGTGAAGAAAAGGAGATTAGCAGAGTTAGTTATAAGGCAGCAAAAAAGGTAGCCAAGAAAGTTGTTACCATAGCTAAGAGCATGGCCTATGATAGGTTATATCAAAAACTGGATACCAAGGAAGGAGAGAAGGAAGTCTTTAAGCTTACGAGAACGAGAGAAAGAAAAACAAGGGATTTTGGTGTCGTGAGGTGCATTAAAGATGCAAGTGGTAAGGTGCTTTCTGAGGATACAACAATTAAGGAGAGATGACAAAGATATTTTTCCGAACTCCTCAATGGTGAAGTAATACAAGATTTTCAAAGTACAGAAAGAGAAAGTAGTGAGAGTCATCTTAATCCTCGGTTGTGTGTACCCATTAGCAAGGACGAGATTAAAGAGGCCCTAAAGAAGATGGCCAATGGTAAGGTAGAGGGTCCAGATCAGATACGAGTGGAAGTGTGGAAGTGTTTGGGTGAAGAAGGATTGAAGTGGTTAGTAGAGCTTTTCAATGTTATTTTTAGGTCTGCTAAGATGCCTAGAGAATGGAGGTTTAGTACAGTCATTCCATTATTTAAGAACAAAGGGGATATTCAGGATTGTAATAATTGTAGAGGTATAAAGCTACTCAGTCACACTATGAAGTTATGGGAGAGGGTGATTGAGAGAAGGTTACGGAATGATATTTCGATATCAGAGAACCAATTTAGTTTTATGCCTGGCAGGTCAACCACAAAGGCGATTTACCTCTTTAGAAGGCTCATGGGATTGTACAGAGATAGAAAGGTGGATCTTCATATGGTGTTTATTGACTTGGAAAAAGCATATGATTGAGTTCCGCATGAAGTGTTATGGACATGCTTGAAAAGGAAAGGGGTATCACCTGAGTATATTCGAGTTATTAAAGATATGTACGAGGGAGGTAGGATGAGTGTCAGGATGCCAGAAGGGGTTACCAATGACTTCGTCGTTGGTATGGGCCTGCATCAGGGCTCTGCTTTAAACCCTTTTCTTTTCACCCTAGTTATGGATGAGCTTACAAATGGAATTCAAGATGAATTACCATGGTGTATGCTATTCGCAGATGACATTATTCTTATTGATGAGACCAAAGAGGGAGTTAATGGCAAGTTGGAGCGATGGAGACACTCTCTGGAATCGAGAGCCCTTAGAGTAAGTAGATCGAAAATTGAATACCTACATTGTTGCTTCAGTAGGAGGGAAGACGCAAGGGGAGAAGCCATCATTGATGGGATAGCGATACCAAACGTCGAGAAGTTTAAATATCTAGGCTCGATCATCCATCGGAAAGGAGATATTGATGAAGATATTACCCAGCGTATCAAAGTCGGTTGGCAAAAACGGAAGTATGCTTCAGGTGTGCTGTGTGATAAGAGAATGCCTGTAGGTTTAAAAGGCAAACTGTATCGTATGATAGTTTGACCTGCTGTATTGTATGGATCAAAGTGCTGGCCTATAAAAAGAACACAAGTTCAAAGGTTGATGGTAGCAGAGATGAGGATGATTACATGGATGTGTGGTTGTACAAGAGTGGATAGAATTAGTAATGGAGTAACTAGAGATTTAGTTAAAGTAGCTCCTATCGAAGATAAGATGAGAGAAATAAGGCTCAGATAGCTTAGCCATGCAAAAGGAAGGAGTGTGGATGCTCCAGTAGGGAGATATGAGAGGATTAATATCCCTGAAGGGAAACGAGGGAGGGGTCGACCTAAGAAGAGTTTGAACGGGGTGATTAGAGAGGACTTAAAAGTTGTGGGGTTGGCAGAAGACTTGGCTCAAGATAGAAGAATATGGCGGGATGGGATTAGGATCTTAGATCTCAAAGAGTTAGCCTCGTAGTTATCTACTGGTTGCAGTGGGGTAGTTTTAGTTGTGAGTTCTTTGCTCGTATGTTATGTTTGTATACAGGTACTACAGATATCTAGGAAGAGACATTGTTTGCATACTCCTATTTATCGAGGTATAGTACCTTCCCCTGCTATGTTATATTTATGTTTACATAGTTACTGCTGCCTGATTTATTAGAACTTCATATTTCATTCTCTGCTGCTTATCCTTAGTTTCTCTCCATAAAATGTTTTCATAAAATCTTTGTTCCACAAAATGTTTTCGCAAAAGCTTACTTTGTGGGTCTTTTAGAATCAGCCTCTCTACGGGTAGGGATGTCGGTAGAGGTAAGGTTGCCTGCATCAGGATCTCTCCAGACCCCGTGAAAGCTAGACCCACACTAGGACGTGGTGTTGTTGTTGTTGTTGTACAGATCCCATATTCAAAGGCTTTTCCACGCAGCGTTTGTAAGCTAATTGAAAACAAAAATACTTTCAATGATATTTTAACATGCATGCATATTGTTTTATGAAATACATTCATTGTCACCGCAAAAAGTTTGTTTTTTTTTTTTTGGGAAGCATTTGTACATCAAGACAAAAAAGGAAAAGGAAGCTGAGGCTATGTTCTTCTGCAAGCTATTCTTCCGAAAGCTGAATAAGGAGCTGTCCTTGAGTCCACATATCAACTTCAAGCAAGTTGACACGGTGAGAATTAAGCCAGACGGATACACTTTTTTTGGGGAAAAAAAAGTTTATTCAGGCACTAGTTTATGATAAATTTGGTGTTTTAGGTGTTCTTCCATTGCTATGATGAGGGAAAATAATTTCTCATTTGTTTCAATTTCAAGAAAAAAAGTATGGACATAATTGACCATATCAAGAGAAAGCATAGAGAACATTACATATATGAATACTTTTCAAATATTTTGGTAAAGCTTCATAAAATTTTAGTCGGCCTTAAAAACAAACTTAAGTTGATGCTTTTTGCTAATTTTATGTTTTTAGTTTTATACGAGCATTGCAGAGCACGCTCTTTTAGAAGTATCTCACAGATGAATGGAGCGATAAGAAAAGAACAAACTCCATTGAAGAATTTGAACAGAGACACATAGATCTGCCTTGGAAGCAAGAGGCTTCAAAGATAGATGATAATGAAACCATTTATGTTATGAAGCACATGCAATAATACAAAGGAGCATCTTGCCCTTGCGATGCAGGATTCGCAAATGACCAAGTGAACACGCTGCTTAATCCTCTTTCAAGAAGAAAATTTTCTAATGCAAACTTATTTTTCTGAATCAAGATACTTAAGCTTAAGATCTCATGGCAATTATTGTGCGCGCCCCTTATTTGATTTGTATCTTAGGTTGCTGCAGTGACATAAGTTTAGGGTAAAGTGCTACCACAAGATCCTCACTTCACCTACCAACACAATTTCGGCATATATGAAGAGAATGGTGAATGTTTATGAAACCACAACGCTGAACAAGTCAAGAAAGTAGTGGTCAGCTCAGGGAATCGAGATGTTTATAGTCAAGAAAGTAGTGGATTTCAGTTTTGATGATTATTAGATATCTAATTAGTGATCAATAATGATATGTAATTTGTCTCTTGAATACGAAACATAGTTATAATGATGACCGAAACTACTTGCGTTGATCACTAAGTTTATAACTACACATGTATTAGGATCTTATAGACATTGCGTAGGACAACATAAAGAAATCCACTTATCACCAAAAGTAATGCTAATGATCAATGAATAGGCTAATATCAGTAACTGTAATTGATAATATGTTGATAACCATAAATAGAACCAGGGATCAGGAGACATACTTTTAATGATCACCAAAACTAAAACTGTTGATCACGAACAACAATTGAGGATGTGTTGATCACCATGAATACACCTAGTGATCACTAAATATAGTTCTTATGATCAACAAGCAACCCTACTAATCACCAAAGCAACACCTATCGATCACCGACTACAATTCCAAACTTCATTGCCTTCTACAAAATTGAAATATGCATTATATCTCTACATGTTTGATCCTTTAATTCGCACCTAAAAAAATTTAAAAAAATAAAAAAACACAAACCACAATTCAATTTTATAAAAAAGGTGTTGACTAATTAATGCTCCTATACCAAGCTAATATATACGCTCAGTTATGATAGCCAACCAACTCTCTCCCTTATTCAAAGTCTCTCTCTTATTCCGTCTCTATTACTCGATTGTTTGTTCATTTTCTCGCGTACATCTTGCTCTGGTATTCTGAGTCGTTCTTACTCTCTCTCTCTCTCTCTCTCTCTCTCTCTCTCTCATAGTTATAATCTGCAATCTCATCAATATTCAACAACCGCTTCAACTTCTCTGCAGCTTCTTTACACTTTGAAGGTGAGATTCTTTACTTTTGTGTTCGCATTGCTCTTCTTGTTTTGTGTTAGTGCACTTATTTTGGATTTTTTTTTTGTGATTTCTCTTCGATTTTTTTTAATCTTTTGTAAGTTTGAATATTTTCTTGGAAATCTAGTTTCAATTCTACTTTTAAAAGCTTCTAGTCTATTTTTGCACTAAAAAGCACGTCGTTTGGTTCTTAGAAGTATACCATGCTCTCATCTTTCACTTTCGAACCGCCTTTTTCGATTTTAAATTTATTTTTCTGCTAATTTTTTGTAATGTAGTGATATACTGTGGTTTGAAGGATTTATTTTTCTCAATCTTGCAATTTTCACATGGATTTGCTTTTTCTCTAGGGTTTACAACTGAGAAATCATGGCCTGATGAAAAGTTCAAGAAACTACCAAGGGGAATAGAGAAGATTGACCTTCCACAACATTTTTCATATTACATATGTGTTATATACTTAGTGATCATTAGTTACCTATTTAGTGATCATTAGGTACAATTTCAGTGGTCGTTTTGCTTATCTATTTGTCTGTTTGATGAGTTTCAATAGCTTCTTTTTAAAAAAGATCAAATTCTCACACACCTTAAATGTCTTTCTTCAAAGCGGTTAAAAATGTTAAAAACTCTGGAGCAACAGTTTTTCACACCTGCACTTCTAGCTTAGTGATTGTTAGAAAGATGATTAGTGATCGTTAGGTATCATATTAGTGATCGTTAGGTATAATATTGGTGATCGTTTTACATATGTGTGTTATCTATTTGCGATTGTTGGATAAGTAATTAGTGAAAGTTAGATATTGTATTAATAATCATTTTTTTAACTTATAAGATGCTTGCTTATTCTATCCTCGTCTCCGTAAATGTTTGCTTTCAACTCACCAATAACAGTCCTTTCTAGCCAGCAATATAAACACACTCATATGGTAAATAAATGCCTTATGGTTCCAATTTGTATCATATGTTAAGTATTTGTGACCAATGCAGTTTTGATTAGTAACCATTTTAATTATGATTAGTGATACATTATATTTTATGAGTTCATAGAACTGTGCACTTTCTTTACTCAATTGCCTTTTGTATTCTATAGTCCTAAAGTAGCTTTGAATCCAGATGAAATTGGACAAGGCACTGATCAAAGAAGAAGATTTGCCGATAAGACTAGTAGCAGTTCTGTGAAAGGAAAGAAGGGTCGATACAAAGTGTTTGCCCGCAAGACAGACGATGATGGTGATGCTACGAATGATTTTTGATAATGAAGACAAGTTGGACAAGAACACAGTCTCTGAAGATAAATCCCCGGCTGAAGTACCGCTGCATAAGAAGAGGAAGACTAACAAATCAACTGAAAAGACCACAAAGAAGAAGATTGAGAAGAAGGGAAGGACTGAGAAGAAAAGCAATGAAGAAGTCCCCCATGAAAAGAATGTTGATGACAAGGAAAAGACCGATAAGTCAACTGAACAGCAACAGAAAAATAAGTTGTCCTTGAGAAACCCGTTGAGAAACGTTCAAAGAAGACAAAGGCTGGGAGAGAGAAATGTGAGGAGACTGTAAGTGAGATGGTAACAAGGGACAATTCTTCTCAGCAAGCAAGAGAGGGTGATGAATCTCTACACAAAAGTGATGCAAAAAAGATGGAAGAAGAGAGTTCGCTGGCAAAGGCGGAGGAGAAGAAGGAGGGCACGAAGCAGAATGCCACTGAAAAGGCTCCAAATGCACATCTAGACATTGAGACATCTTCTAACAAACCATAACAAGAAGAGCAAATTTTAGAAAAGCCGCAACGAAATTCGGGAAGAAGCAAAGAGGGGAGAAGCCAGAAGAAACAAAAAAGCAAAAGCCAAAGAAGAACGCATTCCCTGTTACACGATCACAAAGGGTACAAAACTTATCAAAGCAACCAGTATAGGAAGGGCACATTTATGAGGTAGAGATCTTTGATAGTTCAGACGATAAAGAAAGTAATGCCAGGGAGGCTGAAAGTAAGGATAAAAGCTCTGATAGATCTCCTGAGAAGCTGCTAGAGGAAAAGGAACCTTCTGGCAAATCCCCCACCAAACTCCAGCAAAAAGAAAGATAGGAAAAGGGAGAAGAAACAAAGGAGCAGGAGCCAAAGAAGAAAGCAGTCACCATCAGGCGATCACAAAGGTTGTAAGGCTTATTAAAGCCTGCAGTACGATAAGGCCACATATCTGAGGTCTAAATTTCAGAGAGTTGAGATACAGTAGAAAACATTTCAACCCATGAACATGAAGAGGCCAATCATAATGCGAACGAGAAAGAGGCGGAAGAAGAGATGCCCGTTCATGAAGCTCTAAAGGCTATTCCAAAGACGAAAAAGGCTGCATTAAAATCTAAAGGCAAACAAGCCATCGAGCAAAAAGATGCTCAATTAAGTACTGGTGCTGCTTTGCCAGAGGAGAATACAAGTCACTCGGGGCAGGACATTGAGATGGCCCC
>JAKOGI010000629.1:398080-418080 GCA_029747015.1 Carnegiea gigantea
GCGCTGCAACCAACGGTTATAACCATACACTTATACATATACAATAGGCATTCATACGATCTTAACTTGAAACGGACGTTTAGCAAGCTAAGTTAAACCAACTAAGCGTGAAACACGATTACATTCATATATTTCAGTTAAGGGACATAAACATGCTTAGTTCGTCATTCAAATATTATTTCTAGAGCTGTTTCATAAGTATAATTCAATCAAATAGACAAGTATCGATTCGAAGTTACATTTAAGCCTATTCATGCCCTTCAAGCTTAACTATTCATGCCTTTTAAGCTTAACATGAATCAAGTCTCTATTTAAACATAAAATGATTCACTTCGAAGTTTATAAACGATCATGGAATGAATAAACTTTCATATACGTTGATTTTGAACTCTTATGATTCACTTTGAAATTAACCAATGATTATGAAATAACTAAGCATATTTATACGTTAATTTTAAATAATTACGACTCATTTCGAAGTTCATATATGATTATGATTCATATATGATTATGATTCATATACGAATATGACATGACCAATCATATATACATTAATTCTAAGCGTTTATAATTCATTTTGAATGACATCTTCAGGCATGCATTAAGTAAATAAATTCGAGTCTAAGCTAAACATACTTACCTTACTTCGAATTAAAACTTTCAGCTTGAATTAACTAAATTGATTTGAATCGAAGCTAAACATACATAATTCATTTCGAATTACAATCTCAGGCATAAGTTAACTAAATCGATTCGAATCGAAGCTAAGCATATCTAATTCACTTCGAACTAAATTCTCAGGCATAATTTAACTTAATACATTCGAATCGGTTCTAAACATGCATATTTGGAGTAGGAATCGAGCATCCAAGGGCCTAGAACCTCAGCACCGTTTGTGATGCCTTGACTGAATCAGACCTCAAACCCTAGCTCGCGATTTTTGTCCAATTTTCACACGATTAGTGAGGGTTTGAGATAGAGAGTCAATTTAAGGAAAGATAAAAGCTCGAAACTCACCATGCCTATGAATTTTATTCAAGTGTCGGCCCTGCCCGTACTGAATTCGGCCAAACTGTGGCCGATTTTCACTCAGCCACTGCGCAGAGGTGGTCGCTGGCGTCTCATTGCCGTGACCATCGTGGTCGCGGCCTCCTCTCTCCCCTTTCGCTCGCGTTCTTCTCTGCTCGTTCGGTCTCTCTCTCTTTGACTGTGGCGTGGAGTGGGGTCGGCTGGGCGCGACAGCGGCCGACCATTTGCCGGCATGGGGGCGCCAGACTATCGCCCCTCTTCTCCTCTCTCTCTTTCGCTTCTCTGTTGGGTCACCGGGGAGGGTGGTTTCGCCGGGGAGGTTGTGCGAAATCCAGAGAAACCAACCCCCCCTTTTCGTGCGTGTGTCCTGAAATAAAATAAGGGGCTTTGGCCCCTTATACTCTTTTTTTTTTTTGGTTGTTTCTTGATCGCTTGCCCATTCAACTAAAATCGCCGGTCCAATTTCTAATCTCATACCTCATAACCTATCCCGAATCGATAATACGACCCTTCGTCGATTATTCGATCTTAAATATGTCAAGGTTCGATTTAATAAACCACAAACTAATTCTAAGGTTGAAAACCTAATCGTACTCGGGATACAACTAAGATCAAATAACGACTAAATTAAACTATATTTGAAGGCCCAAATAGCACGAATTAACTTTAAAATCAATAATAGCAATAATAATTCTTTTTTTTAATGACATTATAGCTACCAAAAGCACATCCATAATAATTTAACTCATACAGTTACTAAAAATACGAATTTAGAACGTAAAAAAGAAATTTAGTTAGCTTAACGGAAAACGAAAATGCGGGACCTTACACTCTTCCCCCCTAAAAAGAATTTCGTCCTCGAAATTTTAAATCTAAGTTCGATCTTTCCTATAATGCGTGCACACAACTAGGATTCACGCGGTAGGTTTTTAAAAGGTTTCATTTTGCAGACACTACTTCTTTTAAATCGAAAGAAAATGGCTTATGGTATCCAGTCTGCTCTTCGCCAATCCTCTTCAAGCGTCTACTCACTCTATTTAGGCGCCGAGGGCAAATCGCATCGAAGAGGGGCAAATGAGTTGGCGTGGAAAACCATATCGAGTTCGTTTTGAAGAATGAACAAAGATTTTCGATAATCTAGACCCAGTTCGCATGATAAGCACTAATTCTATGCATATGTGTCTACAAGGGGGCATCGAAGGGCATGATAATCGAGACAATGACGTCTTTAGGTCATACACTAGCAGTCTCATTCTAAAACATGAATTCAAGTCACTTTTGGGATCACAATGGTTAACATCGAGATTCCTATCCACATTTAGAATAACAAAAATGTCATGTAGCCCCGCATAGCATCACTTAAGCAAGCAATTACAAAATGGAAGCATGTGCAGCTAATGTTCGTATGTTTATACATCCGTCACAACTAGCCTTTAGGCCTCGCATTCACGGTGACTTAGACATGACATGCTGAAATGATATGAAGGCGTTAACTCAGTCGGGTTCATTCTAAAACCTGGAGATCTTAGGCCAATCTAAGGTTAAATCATTTACTAGAAGGTCATCACATCACATTAAGGTGGCGGAAACATCAAATGATGCCATATTGGCAATGGCAGAACTTGAAGCAACACTCGAGACCACATTGACATCATGTGGGGTTAACAATAGAGCACGCAAGATCAAGGATCATGAATAGCATGAACTGGCATAATCATGTTGATAGAAACAACTTGGAGAAAATGTGCTAATCTAAAAATGCAAATTGATGACTTTGATGGTTTTTCATAGGGTCACTACTTGGAGCTGACTGCCTCTTAAGTCATAGATTCGTACGAATGAATGGTTATGCTCCTAAGGTCATTTCATCATGCTTCAAATACTGGCGCATGCATTTACTTAGCTAAAACATGGTATCATAGACGTCTCGGAATGCCAATAATGAGTCAGTGGTAATGTCGTGCTATGAGTTACAAAACTTATATTATCTGGATGACCAAGTCGTATAATAACCAATTTAAGTCAAGCAATCACCAAGTAGTGCAACAACTTATTTACAATCACATAACTAGTCATAACTTAATTCTTATAGTGTATTAATGTTCGCGCATAATAGACATGAGTGTCCACATATAAGATGACATGACCCTAAAAGCTCTATGATGCTACTTTCTTACACATGAGATACATATGCCTATGAACGTGATGCATGCAAATGCAGCTCTATTATCATTTAGTCATGTATTACATCCATTGAGTTCGACTAATCCAACTATAACACGAGAGAACAGTATTGATGGGCTGTAAATGATGATCCAAGAGTCATACCGTGAAACTAACTATATAAATCAAATCATTCTAACTAATATAGTCACATGTTTAATCGAATTCAAGCCAAGCAATTACAAAACCTCACTTTGTTGGCATCTGATCACAAATGCATCGATGGCCTTATAGGTAAGTGTTAAGGTTTTATGAGGTACATCTATCCTACAGGTAATCATAGGAGTCCTACTGCTTATGTCACTCACCCTGGTAGGGATTGTTTACTACGTACAATTCCAAAGTCTACCAAGTTCTCTCTCCCTTATGCTTTTTAGGTATATCAGGGTTCGTTCGGGCCAAAACATTGTCGCCCCATTCACGAATGACAATCCATATAATAAAAAAGAACAAGTAATGCATGGTTTAGACAGTAATGGCAAAGAAGGGGAACAGTCTGTACACTACGCAATGGTTCACAAGGTCCTACCATTAGTACATAGTCTTCAAGCATACATATAAAAGTAACCCTTAATATACTCAGGGAATTCGGAATTCAAAAGAAAAGAGGGAAGATATCATTTAGTAGGATTACCAATTATAGCAATCGATCTCGACACGTATAATACAATGGCATGTACTTGGAAACCTAAGCTCGTTCATCATAGCTAAAGAGTGTAAAGTAAATCTTCACTCGACAACGAAAAGATATTAACATTTCGAAACTTCGGATTTCAAAGGTGAAAATAGCCGATCTGTTTTGAACTTCTTCTCTACTATCCTTTGAGTACGTCTGCTCACTCCATTATGGGGCCCGTGGAGCAAATCGTACTTTAGGGGCAAAGATGAGCTTAGAAAAGAATTTCCAATCGCTCGAGTCTAATTGACGTGCTTTAACTATCGATTGTCTTATCAGAGCACATGAAGAAAACACTTGTCATTCGAAACATCACCTAACTCACACGATACAAGTGAATTGGACTCACTTCCTAATACACGACTCACATACATTCGATTGGCTCTACCGGATCATCTGGAAGTCATTCAATGAAGTCAATTAGTACGTTAGGAATATATCGCACTAATGAAGTACTCACTACGTCACTTGAAGGTGTGGGGAGAGCTAATTGACTCCTGTACTGACGCACAATTCGCCACCTTCACTTAATCGACCTACTCGAGCCTCATATAAGTCGAAAACGGCTATACTATAAAGCATACTTGCACACAAAGCAGGCATATGTCACACAACCACAGAGTGTTCCCAGGCGACTATATAAAATGCACGACTCAGGTCGCAGCCTATGGTCGCGGGACCTTTGCTCTGATACCATCAATGTAACACCCCCAACCTCTTAGGGTCAGGAGCGTTACGTTTTTTTATGTCTTACTTAATTTCTGGGATGAAACAGGCAGAGTTTCCCCTAAAAACTGATCGTTTTTAGGCTAAAAGCCTTACAAAAAGTCCCCGTAATCAACGGAAGCGCAAAACATCAAAAGAAACTCAACAGCCACACGTCGGAGTTCATAACTCAACGAGCCACCCGCTCAGAGTACACCAAACTGAATAGTTCATTAATAAAGGAAAAGTGAAAGATACAACTCAACGGTTCACACAACCAGAGTATTGGGTGTTACATCCCAAAACATAACTAACTTTAACCGAGAGGACATATAATTATTTAGATGGTTGGCTCAGACGGCCATACAGAGCGACCTTTATACCATATGCATTACATGAACTAGAATAATTGTTTACAAATGTTTATAAACTGAGAATACTATACATTACTTCATTAAGAATGTAAGTAGGCACACATGACACTTTTTTAATCAAGGATAAACTTCAACTCTGCATAAGAGGCTTGACTTTCACCTGTCACACAGAAACCTGGGGAAAAGGGGAAAGAGTAGTGGCATGAGCAACCACACGCTCAGTGAGTGTCCCCCAACCCCCCTTAAAACCAAAACCGCTGCCGGCAGTAATATCTTTAATAGTCACATATCACGTATTCATACTTTACTATCATATTAGGCGTTCATAAACTCTTATGGAAGGATCGCTGAATATAAACTTCATCTTAACCACTCAAACATATTTCTAGGTCCCTCAATGACTAAGTTCCTTTAATAACAAGCAGTTAAGCACATAAGCAAGTATCGAGGGTTAAGCATAGGGATCTTTTTTTTTAAAACATAACTTCTTAGCATTCCATTTAAACTACTCATGAACCATCATTTATATGATGTGCACATAAGGTTATCTCTTTTCATAATCACACTTTTCTTGGCATTTCATTCACATAATATACATAAGGCACACATAAACATGTATCAAGCATTTATATATTATTAATCATCATATTAAGCTACATGACACCCTCGTAGGCTATTCACATATCAACGTTCATTCTTTTAGGAAAGATGCCTTCGTTCATGGAACTTTCAACATGCTACAACTTTCTTTCTCAATTCATGCACTTTGAATCAGACAGGTTTGATACGGATAAGGATGAGGCCACATGATATTAGAATCCACATTCAACCAGGCTTAAGACTCATTCCGCAAAGCATCCATTGAAAACTTTCTTTCTCTCATTGAAAATTTTCTTTCATTGAAAACATTTTTCTCGACCTCTTGAGGTTCTTGATCTCTTAAAAGAGATTTCATTTCGTATTGGTCGTACAACGACCCTTATAAGCTTTTCATACATCATTCCATATAGCCCTTTTGGGCCCACATAAAGAACTTCCTTTCCTTTTTAATCGTTTAAAATGGCAAAGGCCAATTGCTTTTCTTAACTTAGTACGAAAATACTTCTGGCATAAGATCGTTCAGGTGCTGATTGGGTGAGATCTATTCTCAATCTCATAGTGAGAACTATCGCTCACACTTAAGCTCTTGCTCCCGGGATGGCTACATCTAACATATCGGATCATTACATCAACCCTCGTTAAGGCCTCTAGGGTTTCCGGACCTTCCCCTAGGTTAACATCGTTCATTTCATATTGTCCGAAGCACATTATCTTAGCTACTTTAAAGCGTATGGGCCATAAAAGCTAATAATTTTGCCGCCTCTTACAGCGAAATACTTTTCATACAACTCACGCATTTATAAAACTCATTAGGGATTCCCCCGTTCAAGCGAGTTCACTCCCAAAACTGTATTTATTTAGTTAAAATAGGCCATCATACACTAATAATTATGGCTACTACCATTTCAAAACATGAAATCATTCTTTGAAAAACTCACCATTATGCACATAATGCAACTTGAGAACATCGAACGGAAGGGGGTGCACATGTATCACATTCAAGCACTTCATAATTAATTCAACACAATGAGCCACACATGACCCCGCAATCCACACGATTGCGGTTAATTCACAACCTAGATTCCCTCCTCACAAGCACCGTACCACAAAAACCTCGAACCACTCATAGTTTTCTCTCAAACCATCCAACTACCATCTCGGTTTTCAATTTACAATCTAGCATCCTAATAATTAGGATATACTGAAAAGCGATACATAAACTTATGCAATTTACGAATGCTTAACCTACTGAATACACAGCTAATAATTAGTAGTGCGCTGCAACCAACGGTTATAACCATACCCTCATACATATATAATAGGTATTCATACGATCTTAACTTAAAACGGACGTTTAGCAAGCTAAGTTAAACCAACTAAGCATGAAACACGATTACATTCATATATTTCAGTTAAGGGATATAAACATGCTTAGTTCGTCTTTCAAATATTATTTCTAGAGCTGTTTCATAAGCATAAGTCAATCAAATAGACAAGTATTGATTTGAAGTTACATTTAAGCCTATTCATGCCATTCAGGCTTAACTATTCATGCCTTTCAAGCTTAACATGAATCAAGTCTCTATTTAAATATAAAACGATTCACTTCGAAGTTTATAAATGATCATGGAACGACTAAACTTTCATATACGCTGATTTTAAACTCTTACGATTCACTTTGAAATTAACCATCCATTATGAAATAACTAAGCATATTTATACGTTAATTTTAAATAATTACGACTCATTTCGAAGTTCATATATGATTATGATTCATATACGAATATGACACGACTAATCATATATATGTTAATTCTAAGCGTTTATAATTCATTTCGAATGACATCTTCAAGCATGCATTAAGTAAATAAATTTGAATCTAAGCTAAACATACTTACCTTCCTTCGAATTAAAACTTTCAGCTTGAATTAACTAAATTGATTTGAATCGATGCTAAACATACATAATTCATTTCGAATTACGATCTCAGGCATAAGTTAACTAAATCGATTCGAATCGAAGCTAAGCGTATCTAATTCACTTCGAATTAGATTCTCAGGCATAATTTAACTTAATACATTCGAATCAGTTCTAAACATGCATATTTCACTTCGAACTACTCTTCAAGCGTTAGTTAACAAAACTAACATACAACACAACTTAAAGGTTAAAAAGATTTCGAAACTACTAATATTTAGGAGGTGAAAAACACCCACCTCGATTCCAAGCTAGAGGATTCGTGAATCGGCCTAATTCGGAGTAGGAATCGAGCATCCAAGGGCCTGGAACCTCAGCACCGTTCGTGATGCCTTGACTGAATCAGACCTCAAACCCTAGTTCGCGATTTTTGTCCAATTTTCACACGATTAGTGAGGGTTTGAGATAGAGAGTTAATTTAAAGAAGGATAAAAGCTCGAAACTCACCATGCCTGTGAATTTTGTTCAAGCGTCGGCCCTGCCCGCGTTGAATTCGACCAAATCGTGGCCGATTTTCAGTCAGCCACCGCGCAGAGGTGGTCCTCGGCGTCTCACTGTCGTGACCATCATGGTCGCGGCCTCCTCTCTCCCCTCTCATTCATGTTCTTCCCTGCTCGTTCGGCCTCTCTCTCTCTGACTGTGGCATGGAGTGGGGTCGGCTGGGCTCGACGGTGGCCGACCATTCGCCGGCATGGCGGCGCCAGACTGTCGCCCCTCCTCTCCTCTCTCTCTTTTGCTTCTCTGTTGGGTCGCCGGGGAGGGTGATGTCACCGGGGAGGTTGTGCGAAATCCAGAGAAACCAACCCCCGCTTTTCGTGCGTGTGTCCTGAAAAAAAATAAGGGGCTTCGGCCCCTTATGCTCTTTTTTTTTTGGTTGTTTCTTGGTCGCTTGCCCATTCAACTAAAATCGCCTGTCTAATTTCTAAACTCACACCTCATAACCTATCCCGAATCGATAATACGACCCTTCGTCGATTATTCGATCTCAAATATGTCTAGGTTCAATTTAATAAGCCACAAACTAATTCTAAGGTTGAAAACCTAATTGTACTCGGAAAACGACTAAATAAATCGAATAACAACTGAATTAAACTATCGATATAATTTGAAGGCACAAATAGCACGAATTAGCTGTAAAATCAATAATGGCAATAATAATTCTTTTTTTTTAAAAATGAAATTATAGCTTGCAAAAGCACATCGATAATAGTTTAACTCATACAGTTACTAAAAATACAAATTTAGAACGTAAAAAGGAAATTTAGTTAGCTTAACGGAAAACGAAAATGCGGGGTCTTACACTCTCCTAGAAATTCTCGAAATTCTAAATCTAAGTTCGGTCTTTCCTAGAATGCATGCACACAGCTAGGATTCATGGGGTAGGTTTTTAAAAGGTTTCATTTTGCAGATACTACTTCTTTTAAATCGAAAGAAAATGGCTTATGGTATCCAGTCTCCTCTTCGCCAATCCTCTTCAAGCGTCTACTCACTCTATTTAGGTGCTGAGGGCAAATCGCATCGAAGAAGGGCAAATGAGTTGGCGTGGAAAACCATATCGAGTTGGTTTTGTAGAATGAACAAAGATTTTCGATAATCTAGACTCAGTTCACATGACAAGAACTAATTCTATGCATATGGGTCTACAAGGGGGCATCGCAGGGCATGACAATCGAGATAATGACGTCTTAAGGTCATATACTAGCAGTCTCATTCTAAAACATGAATTCAAGTCACTTTTGGGATCACAATGGTTAACATCAAGATTCCTATCCACATTTAGAATGACAAAAATGTCATGTAGCCCCACATAGCATCACTTAAGCAAGCAATTACAAAATTGAAGCGTGTGCAACTAATGTTCGTATGTTTATACATCCGTCACAACTAGCCTTTAGGCCTCGCATTCACGACGACTTAGACATGACATGCTGAAATCATATGAAGGGGTTAACTCAGTCGGGTTCATTCTAAAACCTGGAGATCTTAGGCCAATCTAAGGTTAAATCATTTACTAGAAGGTTATCACATCACATTAAGGTGGCAGAAACATCAAATGATGCCATATTGGCAATGACAGAACTTGAAGCAACACTCGAGACCACATTGACATCACGTGGGGTTAACAATAGAGCATGGAAGATCAAGGATCACGAATAGCATGAATTGGCATAATCATGTTGATAGAAACAACATGGAGAAAATGTGCTAATCTAGAATTACAAATTGATGACCTTGATGGTTTTTCCTAGGGTCACTACTTGGAGCTGACTGCCTCTTAAGTCATAGATTCGTACGAATGAATAGTTATACTCCTAAGGTCATTTCATCATGCTTCAAATACTGGCGCATGCATTTACTTAGCTAAAAAATGGTATCAGAGAAGTCTCAGAGTGCAAATAATGAGTCAGTGGTTATGTCGTGCTATGAATTACAAAACTTATATTACCTGGATGACCAAGTCGTATAATAACCAATTTAAGTCAAGCAAACACCAAGTCGTGCAACAACTTATTTATAATCACATAACTAGTCATAACTTAATTCCTATAGTGTATTAATGTTCGCGCATAATAGACGTGAGTGTCCACATATAGGATGACATGACCCTAAATGCTCTATGATGCTACTTTCTTACATATGAGATACATATGTCTATGAACGTGATGCATGTAAATGCAGCTCTATTGTTATTTAGTCATGCATTACATACATCGAGTTCGACTAATCCAATTATAACACGAGAGAACAGTATTGATGGGCTGTAAATGATGATCTAAGATTCATGCCGTGAAACTAACTACATAAATCAAATCATTCTAACTAATACAGTCACATGTTCAATCGAATTCAAGCCAAGCAATTACAAAACCTCACTTTGTTGGCATGTGATCACAAGCGCATCAATGGCCTTATAGGTATGAGTTAAGGTTTTATGAGGTACATCTATCCTACGGGTAATCATAGGAGTCCTACTGCTTATGTCACTCACCTTGGTAGGGATTGTTTACTACGTACAATTCCAAAGTCTACCAGGTTCTTTCTCCCTTATACTTTCTAGGTATATCAGGGTTCGTTCGGGCCAAAAAATTGTTGCCCCATTCAGGAATGACAATCCATATAATAAAAAAGAACAAGTAATGCATGGTTTAGACAATAATGGCAAAGAAGGGGAACAGTCGGTACACTACGCAATGGTTCACAAGGTCCTACCATTAGTACATAGTCTTCAAGCATGCATATAAAAGTAACCCCTAATATACTCAGGGAATTCAGAATTCAAAAGAAACGACCGAAGATATCAGTTAGTAGGATTACCAATTATAGCAATCGATCTCAACACGTATAATACAATGGCATGTACTCGGAAACCTAAGCTCGTTCATCATAGCTAAAGAGTGCAAAGTAAATCTTGACTCGACAACGAAAAGATATTAACATTTCGAAACTTTGGACTTCAAAGGTGAAAACAGCCGATCTGTTTTGAACTTCTTCTCTACCATCCTTTGCGTACGTTTGCTGACTCCATGATGGGGCTCGAGGTGCAAATCCTACTTTAGGGGTGAAGACGAGCTTAGAAAAGAATTTCCAATCACTCGAGTCTAATTGACGTGCTTTAGCTATTGATTGTCTTATCAGAGCACACGAAGAAAACACTTGTCATTCGAAACATCACTTAACTCACACGATACAAGTGAATTGGACTCACTTCCTAACACACGACTCACATAGATCCGATTGGCTCTACCGGATCATCTGGAAGTCATTCAATGAAGTCAATTAGCACATTAGGAACATATCACACTAATGAAGTACTCACTACATCACTTGAAGGTATGGGGAGAGCTAATTGACTCCTATACTAATGCACAATTTGCCACTTTCACTTAATCGACCTACTCGAGCCTCACATAAGTCGAAAACAGCCATACTATAAAGCACACTTGCACACAAAGCAGGCATATGTCATATAACCACAGAGTGTTCCTAGGCGACTATATGAAATGCAAGACTCAGGTCGCGGCCTATGGTCGCAGGACCTTTGCTTTGATACCATCAATGTAACACCCCCAACCTCTTAGGGTCAGGAGCGTTATGTTTTCTTACGTCTTACTTAATTCCTGGGACGAAACGGGTAGAGTTTCCCCTAAAAACTGGCTAAAAGCCTTACAAAAAGTCCCTGTAATCAACAGAAGCGCAAAACATTAAAAGAAACTCAACGGCCACACGCCGGAGTTCATAACCTAACGAGCCACCCGCTCGGAGTACACCAAATAGAATAGTTCATTAATAAAGAAAAAGCGAAAGATACAACTCAACGGTTCACGCAACCGGAGTATTGGAGTTTACATCCCAAAACATAACTAACTTTAACTGAGAGGACATATAACTATTTAGATGGTTGGCTCATACGGCTATACAGAGCGACCTTTATACCATATACATTACATGAACTAGAATAATTGTTTACAAACGTTTATGAGAATACTGTGCATGACTTCATTCAGAATGTAAGTAGGCATACGTGACTCTTTTTCAATCAAGGGTAAACTTCAACTCTGCATAAGAGGCTTGACTTTCACCTGTCATAGAGAAACCTGGGGAAAAAGGGAAAGAGCAGTGGGATGAGCAACCACACGCTCAGTGAGTGTCCCCTAACCCCCTTAAAACTAAAACAGCTGCAGGCAGTAATATCTTTAATAGTCACATATAATGTATTCATACTTTACTATCATATTAGGCGTTCATAAAACCCTTATGGAAGGATCGCTAAACATAAACTTCATCTTAACCACTCAAACATATTTCTAAGTCCCTCAATGACAAAGTTCCTTTAATAACAAGCAGTTAAGCACATAAGCAAGCATCGAGGGTTAAGCATAGGGATCTTTCTTTTTATAACATAACTTCTTAGCATTCCATTTAAACTACTCATGAACCATCATTCATATGATGTGCACATAAGGTTATCTATTTCCATAATCACACTTTTCTTGGCATTTCATTCATATAATATACATAAGGCACACATAAACATGTATCAAGCATTTATATATTATTAATCATCATATTAAGCTACATGACACACTCGTAGGCTATTCACATATCAACGTTCATTCTTTTGGGAAAGATGCCTTCGTTCATAGAACTTTTAACATGCTATAACTTTCTTTCTCAATTCATGCACTTTGAATTAGACAGGTTTGATACGGATAAGGATGAGGCTACATGATATTAGAATCCACATTCAACCATGCTTAAGAATCATTCCGTAAAGCATCCATTGAAAACTTTTTTTCTTTTACTGAAAACTTTCTTTCAATGAAAACATTTTTCTCGACCTCTTGAGGTTCTTGATCTTTTAAAAGAGATTTCATTTCGTATTGGTCGTACAACAACCCTTATAAGCTTTTCATACATCATTCCATATAGCCCTTTTGGGCCCATATAAAGAACTTCCTTTCCTTTTTAATCGTTTAAAATGGCAAAGGCCAATTGCTTTTCTTAACTTAGTACGAAAATACTTCTGGCATAAGATCGTTCAGGTGCTGATTGGGTGAGATCTATTCTCAACCCCATAGTGAGACCTATCGCTCACACTTAAGCTCTTACTCTCGGGATGGCTACATCTGACATATCGGACCATTACATCAACCCTCGTCAGGGCCTCTAGGGTTTCCGGATCTTCCCCTAAGTTAACATCGTTCATTTCATATTGTCCGAAGCACATTATCTTAGCCACTTTAAAGCGTATGGGCCATAACGACTAATAATTTTGCTGCCTCTCACGGCGAAATACTTTTCATACAACTCACGCATTTATAAAACTCTTTGGGGATTCCTCCGTTCGAGCAAGTTCACTACCAAAACTGTATTTATTTAGTCAAAGTAGGCCATCATACACTAATAATTATGGCTACTATCATTTCAAAACATGAAATCATTCTTTGAAAAACTCACCATTATGCACATAACGCAACTTAAGAACATCGAACGGAAGGGGGTGCACATGTATCACATTCAAGCACTTCATAATCAATTCAACGCAATGAGCCACACATGGCCTCGCAATCCACACGATTGTGGTTAATTCACAACCCAGACTCCCTCCTCACAAGCACCATACCACAAGAACCTCGAACCACTCATAGTTTTTCCTCAAACCATCCAGCTACCATCTCGGTTTTCAATTTACAATCTATCATTCTAATCATTAGGATATACTGAAAAGCGATATATAAAATTACGAAATTTACCAATGCTTAACCTACTGAATATACAGCTAATAATTAGCAGTAAGCTGCAACCAACGGTTATAACCATACACTCATACATATATAATAGGCACTCATACGATCTTAACTTAAAACGGACGTTTAGCAAGCTAAGTTAAACCAACTAAGCATGAAACACGATTACATTCATATATTTCAGTTAAGGGATATAAACATGCTTAGTTCGTCATTCAAATGTTATTTTTAGAGCTGTTTCATAAGCATAATTTAATCAAATAGACAAGTACCGATTCAAAGTTACATTTAAGCCTGTTCATGCCATTCAGTCTTAACTATTCATGCCTTTCAAGCTTAACATGAATCAGGTCTCTATTTAAACATAAAACGTTTCAGTTCGAAGTTTATAAACGATCATGGAATGACTAAACTTTCATATATGTTGATTTTAATCTCTTATGATTTACTTTGAAATTAACCAACGATTATGAAATAAGTAAGCATATTTATACGTTAATTTTAACTAATTACGACTCATTTCAAAGTTCATATATGATTATGATTCATATATGATTATGATTCATATACGAATATGACACGACTAATCATATGTACGTTAATTCTAAGCATTTATAATTCATTTCGAATAACATCTTCAAGCATGCATTAAGTAAATAAATTCGAATCTAAGCTAAACATGCTTACCTTACTTCGAATTAAAACTTTCAGCTTGAATTAACTAAATTGATTTGAATCGAAGCTAAACATACATAATTCATTTCGAATTACAATCTCAGGCATAAGTTAACTAAATCGATTCGAATCGAAGCTAAGCATATCTAATTCACTTTGAATTAAATTCTCACGCATAATTTAACTTAATACATTCGAATCGGTTCTGAACATGCATATTTGACTTCGAACTACTCTTCAGGCGTTAGTTAACAAAACTAACATACAACACAACTTGAAGGTTAAAAAGATTTCGAAACTACTAATATTTAGGAGGTGAGAAACACCCACCTCGATTCCAAACTAGAGGATTCACGAACCGGCCTGATTTGGAGTAGGAATCGAGCATCCAAGGGCCTAGAACCTCAGCACCGTTTGTGATGCCTTGACTGAATCAGACCTTAAACCCTAGTTCTCGATTTTTGTCCAATTTTCACACGATTAGTGAGGGTTTGAGATAGGGAGTCAATTTAAAAAAGGATAAAAGCTCAAAACTCACCGTGCTTGTGAATTTTGTTCGAGCGTCGGCCCTGCCCGCGCTGAATTTGGCCAAATCGTGGCCGATTTTCACTCAGCCACCATGCAGAGGTGGTTGCCGGCGTCTCATTGCCGCGATTGTTGTGGTCGCGGCCTCCTCTCTCCCCTCTCGCTCGCGTTCTTCTCTGCTCATTCAGCCTCTCTCTCTAACTGTGGCGTGGAGTGGGTCGGCTGGGCGCGACGGCAGCCGACCAGTCACCGGCATGGCGGCGCTAGACCATCGCCCCTCCTCTCCTCTCTCTCTTTCGCTTCTCTGTTGGGTCGCCAGGGAGGGTGGAGTTGCCGGGGAGGTTGTGCGAAATCCAGAGAAACCAACCCCCCTTTTTGTGCGTGTGTCCTGAAAAAAAAATAAGGGGCTTCGGCCCCTTATACTCTTTTGTTTTTGTTGTTGTTTCTCAGTCGCTTGCCCATTCAACTAAAATCGCCTGTCTAATTTCTAATCTCGTACCTCATAACCTATCCCGAATCGATAATATGACCTTTCGTCGATTATTCGATCTCAAATACGTCTAGGTTTGATTTAATAAACCACAAACTAATTCAAAGGTTGAAAACCTAATCGTACTCGAGAAACGACTAAATAAATCGAATAACGACTAAATTAAACTATCGATGTAATTTGAAGGCACAAATAGCACGAATTAACTTTAAAATCAGTAATAGCAATAATAATTCTTTTTTTTTTAATGAAATTATAGCTCCTAAAAGCACATCGATAATAATTTAACTCATACAGTTACTAAAAATACGAATTTAGAACGTAAAAAGGAAATTTAGTTTGCTTAACGGAAAACGAAAATGCGGGGTCTTACATATGATTCACGCAAGATCAACATATTTATGGTGTGAGCATAAGAACATGTTCTGATCACCACAGATAACCATAATGATCACCAACATTGTAATTATTGATCACCAAGCAATATCTTTTATAAAAACATACACTATAATGTTTGATGAGAATAAAACACAAATACAATAGAATAATGGTCTTCCAAGATATCACTCGTAATATATTTGGTGAAAAAGCCAACGTATTTCTGTTGAAAACCATAGGTTGATATAGCATCACCAAGCATGATTGTAATGATTACCAAACATAGCTCTAACGATCACCAAAACTAGTTCTATTGATCACCAATATCTCCTTAAAAAATGCATAGTATCATGTTTGATTAGAATAAAACACAAATATAACATAAATATGTTTGGTAAAAAGCCAACATATTTATGGTGATCACCACCAAAGATCCTGTGATCATCAAACATAGCTCTAATGATCACCAAAACATATACAACTGATATAGTGATCACTCACAATATGTTTGTGTTAAATGCCATACACTGATATAGTGATTACTAAACATAGCTCTGACCATCACTTAACATAGCTGTAATGATCACTAAAACTGGAACTGTTGATCACCAATTGATATCATCCATACAAACATATACTATGGTTCTGTAGATCATAAACCACAAATACAAGTATCCCTGCTAATATTTTTCATGTAATAGCAACATATTTAAAGTGATCACCACAAAAGATCCTGTAATCATCAAACACAGCTGTAGTGATCACAAAATCAGTTTCTAAGTAAGCACATATATTACGACTTTGCAAACACATTTTCATCATTTCAACAGCTGATCATCAAAAGGAACACCAATAATCAGTAAAAGAAATCCTACTGATCACTAACTCATACCCTCAATCTGACAAAACTGATATTTTTGTTTTAATAAAAGAAACACACAACCCATACATACGCCTAGAGATAGTGCACTAGTGTCTCCTTTCTGGACAGTTTCTTCTATCATGGGAAGCAACATGATTAGAGCGGTGGCACATCTATACGTATGATTGGTGCTTAACAGCCCTCTCAACCCCTATCTTCATCCTCTTTTCTCTTTCTTTAGTTATGGACGTCGGGGATGGATGTATCTTAATGTGGTCTGGCATTGTACATCCAAAGTAGGTCCGCAAATCGGTTGCTGCGTTACTTGTTGACTCGCCACCCATGTCCTAAAGTTGATGCTCGATTGAAATCATGGAATTTAACAATAGCTGTACCTTTGTGGGGTGCGCCCAACTAAATCCATACACTTGTAAAACTGAGACGATGCATCACCTACAAGCTTATTTTGTGCGGCTATTTCTCCATAAGCATCTACCAAAATACTATCAAACTCAGACATTGGTGCTTTTGCTGCCATTGTTGTCCACCTATTTACAATATAAGTTGTTGGAATTTCTCTTAGCAAATTCAATGTGAAAACGAGTAGTATATGAGCGCATGGAATCCTGTTTGAGTCGAAGAAGTGGCATGAGCACTGGCACTCAGAAGTTTGCTCATTATACACCACATAACGGATCCTCGTTTTGTTCTTATAATTGTGCTTCATCTCATAGGTACGGTCGTCCTCTATATTAGTGATACCCTGAACATGGCAATACATCTGGCCAATGTATAACTATCTCTGGAACACATAGAAGTTCATGTGAGTATAGATGTTCCTCGCATGCTTCTCAATCCTATAGGACGTCTTCAATTTCGAAAATGATGTTAAAGAAACATTTTCAGCCTTGCACTCACGAGGGCGTTGTGACTCCATTGCGTACATAAATTAGACCCAGAATTCCACCAGGTTGAGGTTGGGACACGTTAGGGAACCAAACATAGAGTTTCGACTCTTAGAACCTTATGTCGTGCTTACAATGCCCCCAAAGAAGTCCTCCTTAAAGTAAACATGCACCAAAAGCTCTCGAATCTCGTATATGTGGCGCAGCCACTTGTTGTCGGTTAAGTTAAATTCCTCTAGCATCTTTCCCCAAGACTCCTCGAACTCGTTGGGAGAGTCCGATGCTCACACACACCCCTTGATGCGCTTAATGAAATCCTCGCAGCCATTCTGCCTGCGATCCATCTTCTCAGGGAGCCTTCTCATGATGTGCCACATGCAGGATCGATGGATTCATGTCTCAAAAATATCAGCTATTGCCTATCTGATCGCCAGATCTTGGTTCGCGATTACTGTTTTCGGCATGTGGCTACCCGTGGCAATCAGGAAGTTGTTGAACAACCATTGAAAGGACTCCATCTTCTCATTCTTCAACAAATCGGCACCAAAACAAATTAGCTGCCTATGGTGATTTAACTTGGTGAAGGGCGTAAGAGGGTGCCCCTAGGATTGAAAGGCAAAGTCTATCATATGGTAGTTAGACTGGCTGTTCTCTATGGATAGGAATATTGGCCTCTAAAAAAGACGCAGGTTCAAAGGTTGATGGTAGCAGATATGAGGATGATTAGGTGGATATCTAGTTTTACGAAAATAGACAAAATTAGGAATGGAGTAATCAGGGACTTAGCTAAAGTAGCCGCCATCATAGATAAGATGAGAGAAACAAGACTCTGATAGTTTGGCCATGTGAAAAGGAGGAATGTGGATGCTCTAGTGAGGAGATATGAGATGATCAACATCCCCGAAGGCAAAAGAGCGAGGGGTCGACCAAAGAAGAGTGTGGACGAGGTGATTAGAGAGGACTTGAAAGTTATAGGTTTGATGGAGGACTCGGCTCAGAATAGGAGGTTGTGGCTGGATAGGATTAAGATCTTAGATCGCAGAGAGTCGACACCGTAGTGGTCTTTCAGTTGCAGGTAGAACTTTTTTCTGGGAAGAGACAGCGTTTGCTTACCTCTGACTTTTGCCTCAGTTTTCCCCCTTTAAGGCTATATCCGGCATAGGGCATGGCTTCAATTGTAACTGTAGCAATTTCTGACATCATGGCAGGTCGACAAAATCCTTCTTTAGAGCGCACATACCGCTTCTAATACTTCCCCACCTTATTGGTCCCGGTAGGACCGCTGTGGATACTAAAGCCAATAGAAACAGTGTATCTCTTATAGAATTCAAGGCAGTTTCGACCCTATTAAACATCATGCCCAACCTCGGCATAAGCGTCCTATCATGACAGTTCGGTTCCCACTCGCCTCTGTCATTTATCGACGAATCAGTAACTACTAGAGTGGATGACTCGGCATGTCCTATGTAAACATTAAGAAAGCAAAAGGTTAATATTAAACAACCGAAATGGCCACAAACAAAAGCTCATTAATATAAGCAACACACCAAAGTCTATCTGTGATGAAGGAACACTCCGTAATGACTACATTTGGTTACTACCTTCGACAATAACCATCTGATGACCACTTATTGCCATATGTTAGACTACATGTACTACAAAAACAGTCCCATTCAACAAGTTTAAAATTTCTAAGCGGTATACATATTATTAGTAATTTATAAGCATAGAATTAGTCATAAAATTTTGGAATATTGTTCACTGGTTTAGTCAGTGCTTATAATTCTATACATGTAAATTTGATGATCAACACAAATGTTGTCATTGATCAATAAGCATGCAATTAGTGATCACTGAGAATAATATCTAGTGATCAACAAATATAAGATAAATGATCAGTAGGAACAACATTAGTAACAACACACATATTACTCGCTGATCATTCACAGAAGTACACTCGATGATCACTACATATATGTTTGGTGATGAAATAGAATAAGGTCAGTGATTAGTACATGGAGTCATCAGATACTAGTAAAACTTTGCAGAAATATGTTCCTTGCAACAGGGTGATCAACAGTAAACAGCATGGTGATTAGATAACATAATAATGGTGATCAAAGCATACCTCATTAATGATCAAATTTTAGTTCAACTATACGTGTGATTCAAGCTATATACAAACTAACAAATAAACATTACAATAGTTTCATGACCTTTTATAGCCTAAAACAAAGAGATCATTCATAAATCCAATAAAACAGAATCGAACTTCTGAAATCAAGGGGGAATTAGATAGTTCGTGCAATTTAGGGCATGTCAAAGCAAAAAAC
>JAKOGI010000629.1:430580-478080 GCA_029747015.1 Carnegiea gigantea
TCTAGGTGTTATAGGATCTCCAGATTAACCGTTTGATCCTAAAAGTGACTTGAATTCATGTTTTAGAATGAGACTACTTGTAATGACATTGATATGTCACTGTCCAATTGTCCTACCTTTAGATTTTGATTCATACGAGGCACATACATAGAGTTGTTGATCACCAACAAATAGTGTCTACATAATTGAGGGTTGGTTTTGTTTCCAATAAGTCAATATGTTTTTCCATGGAAACTCACTTGCCCTCTTCTTATGCGATTGCCTTAGCGCCTAAATACAGTGAGCAGCTACTTGAAGAGGATTAGCGAGAGGAGATTGGAAACCATAAGCCCCTTTTTTGGTTTCAATAAATTATAAAACAAGAATTTGGATTCTAGTGCGATGTGTAGATTGGTCAAGGTGTACTCACCTTAGGTATGATTGAACTGAGCTTTGGAATTTCGAGACGAAATTCTTTTATAGAGGGAGAATGTAACACCCGGTTCCTTATTTTTATATTAAAGCTAACGGTCATGCCTTTTTGACGTTATCAAATCGTATTTAGTAAAATTAGTTTACATAATTATTAATGTACTTATGAGCGATAATTTCTTAAAAAGATATTATTGTTGCTATTGTTATTATTATTAGTTTTGAAAATTTCGATGATTTTAATAAGCGTCATACGGAATTATTACTGGCAGTAAATCGAGTAGACCCGATGCGATTTGGATTGTCAACCTTAGAATTAGTTTTACTGTTTACTTTAGAACTTAACATATTTGGAATACTAATCAATTAGTGATCATATTATCACCTCGGTTTGGAATACGGGGTATAAGACAGACTAGCAGTGTTAATTACTAAGCAGTTTGAACCAAAAAAAAAAAAGAGAAGAGAAGCGTGGGGGCATTTTTGTAAATTACCGCCTATCCCCCTTTTCTATGATGGCACGCAATCTCCCGAGCTTACCTCTCTCACTCTCTCTGCTCTTCATCTTCTTCTCTCTACACACCCGGCCATTAAAGCTCCAAAAACCCTCGATTTCCCTCAACCAACGCGAAATCCCCCTCATTCAACCTCCTCAGAACCAAACAAAACTCTGGTGCGAATCTGGGCAAAATCCGGAGGTCTTTGCCATGTTTTGGTGGGTCTGGGTGGCGAATCGAAGCACGAATGCATGCCCAAGTGTGGCCATGCAATCTAGCTTTTAGTTGTTTCAATCATCTATAATTGGGGGTAAATTCGCAGCTCCAAGCATCCTTCAGAAGTTCAAGTCAGTAAGTGAATGTTATGGGTGAATTTAGTGTTTGAATTGCGCGATTGGGCATGGTTGGAGCAGATTCCTGTGGGTTTGGGTGAGGTTGCAGCCAGGAGTCGAGCATTAGAGTTTTCAATCACCTAAAGTCGAGCCCAAAGCCTTTCGAATGAGTCCCTAGCTTGAAATCAAGGTGGGTGTTTCTCTTCTCCTAAAGTATTACTAATTTTGAAAATGATTTTGCCCTCAAGTTGTGATGCATGTTGGTTTAAGGTTAGTCAGGTTAACTGCAGAAGGGGGAGTGATTATGCATGTTTGTGCAACTGAGTTCAGGCTTAGATTATGCATGTATAGGCTGAACAAAAATTACCCAGAATTGAAATAACATTATGCTTGAAATGCTGCTTAACTAGGTCAGAAAAGTCTCCTCGGATGGGCAGAAAATAGACCTAGTAATTTGACAGAATTAGGGCCGAAAATCGAACTGAAAAAGGGTTGGGGATGGGGCTGCTATGTGGGGTAGAATTTGGGGTTGTTATGATGAGTAAATTGAGTATTTTGTGAGTAAAGAATGCTTTAGATCGATGCATGCAAATTTGGTTAATTCATCCTTGGTAATGGTCTTTGAAACGACCTAATAACCTTGGTTAATTAAAATAGATTCGAAAGCTTTAATGTGACTAGATTATGCATTTGAAAAAACATGAACTAGGCATGCTTATTCCTTAACTTGTGAGTTATGAATGCAAAGATGGTTCCATGCCTTGTTAGTTCATTTCGGTCCGCTGAAGGCCTTATTTAAGCTAACGATCTATATATTTATATATGCCTTGATGTGCCATTGGATGGATGCTGCCTGCTCAGTGAGTTTATATGTTGATGTTATAAATTTCATTATGACCTTTGTGATGATGTGCTATGATTACGAAATTGAAACTAAGTTGGAGTTAGATAGCTTGAGGTTGAACTAATGAGAGCTTTTGAGGTTCTTTGTGGTCAGCGTTGCGTGAGGAGGGAGCCTAGGTTATTATTGACATCAATCGTGTGGATTGCGAGGCCATGTGTAGCTTATTGGGTAGATTCTGCAATGTTGAATTATGAAGTGTTTGAATGTGTTACGCGTGAACCCCTCCCCTTCATGTTATCAAGCTTTATCATGTGTGTGAGGGTGAAATTTTAAAAAAGAAGGTTTTTCATGGTTGAAAATAAAAGTAGCCATAACTATTAGTAAATGATGGTCTATTTTTAACTATATGAATCCAGGCTTTAAGGCATAGAGAATTTTAAAAAGGGGTGAGTTACATGATAAATGATTTCACTGTAAGAGGCAGCAAACCTATTAGCTGCTATGGCCATACGCTTTAAATGGCTAAGATAATGTGCTTCGGGACATATGTAAGATGGGAGTGAACTTGCTAGAACAGGGGAATCCCTAGCCTAGGGAGAAGTCCCAGTAGTGGGAAACCCTGAAAGATCCTGACTACTATGTAGGTCCAATTATATAGCCATCCCGGGAGCAAGAGCTTATGCGTGAACGATAGTCTCACTAGGAGTTAAGAATAGATCACACCGAACTAGCATATTATGATGATCTTATGCCAAGAGTATTTTCCTAATAAGCAAGAAAAACAGTTGGCATTTCGCCATTTTAAGTATTTCAAGATAAAGAAGCATTTTTAAGGCCATTAAGAGGCTAGTTCGAGTACGATTCGAAAAGCTTATAAGGGTCATTAGAGGACTAATATGAAAGAGATTTCTTTTTAAAGAATATGAGCCTCAAGTAAAGTGTTTTTAGGAAAAAGAAAGAAAGTTTCCTATGCATATCTTGTGTATATCTTATGAATGACATTCCAAGTATAGTTTAAATGAAATTTCAAACAAAGTATAGCTATATCCTTGTAATGTATCGAGCATATAAGTTTTAAACGTGCATATTCTGCGAAAGAAAGTTCATTGCATAATCTTTATTCAACGTGTTTAAACATCTCTCATAAGTGACTAGACAGTCAAAGCATAAATCACACGTTGTGCCACATAACCCAATGGTTAGGAGTTAGCAGACTTGCCTTGAAACTCTCTACCGTTTAATAAGATAATGGTATTACTTAAATGTGTGATATGTGAGTATTATTGGTATTATTGCTTACAACTTTTTTGGTTTTAAGGAGCTAGGAAATACTCACTGAGCGAGTGGTTGCTCATCCCATTACTATTTCCCCTTTTTCCCAGGTTTTCATTGTGACAGGTAGAAGTCAATTTGTTTATGGCGAGTTGGAGTCTACCCTTACTTCGGAAAGGCATCATATGTGCACATATAGCAGTGGACTTACGTGTTAAACGATGCAATGTAATGTAGCCCTAGAGTTGTAAATGTTTGTAAACAAAGTGCTCTAATTCATGTAATGCGTAT
The DNA here is from genome assembly GCA_029747015.1 of Carnegiea gigantea. Lineage (NCBI taxonomy): Eukaryota > Viridiplantae > Streptophyta > Magnoliopsida > Caryophyllales > Cactaceae > Carnegiea > Carnegiea gigantea. Next base: position 434,228 of record JAKOGI010000629.1, read on the forward strand.
TGTTTAGAAGTCGCTCAGTATGGCCATGTGTGCCAACTGTCTGATTAGTCGGCCACCATTGTTTAAGTTGCTTACTTTTAGGATGTAAAAACCCAGTACTTCGGATGTATGATCCATTGAGTCGTATCTCTTATTTCCTTCTTTGTTATTGAACTTTATTGTTGCGGTGTTCTCCGGACGAATGGGCCGTAGAGTTGTGGGCTCTAGCGTCTAGCTACTGAGCTTATTTTAGAATGTTTTACGCTGCGATTGATTATAGGATCTAATATAAGGCTTTAAGCCTGGAAAATTGTTAGTTTTTAGGCGAAACACTGTCCGTTTCACCCCAGAACTTAAGTAGGAATTAAGAAATCGTTAATATTTCTAACCCTAGGGGTTGGCGGTATTACAGATGGTACCGGAGCAAGGTCCTGCGACCACAGTCCGCGACCTGAGTCTTGCATTTCATATAGTTATCTAGGAACGCGTTCATGATGATGTGATATATGCCTGCGTTTGTGTGCAAATGTGGTTTTTATGTGAACTTTGGTGCGCTTAGCTATATGCGGCTTGAGTGAGCTCATTAATTGGATGAATGAACCATTTATTATAGCATAGGCCGAATGACTTATATTCTCGTAAATGAGCTAAGTGTTGGCTCAACAATAGTTGTTTCATATATGCACTTTGGTTATTTAATCGAAAGTTTAAAGTATGCTTGATTTGATCTCAAATGTTTGGAAAAGTCTTCACTCTAAGCTCATTTTTGCCCCTAAAGTACGATTTGCCCCTCGGACCCCATAATGAAGTGAGCAGACGTACTCAATGGTTGATAGAGAAAGAGCTAGAAGTAGTTAAACTATTCTCCTTTTGAAACCTAGAGACTTTGAAAGTTAAGATCCTTCCTAAATAGTGATCTTTCTTTCATATTAAAAGACCTTTCTAATTATATAGCTAGGCCTTACTGATGCATCTGAAGACTTGTACTTCCTTTACAATGATGTTCGATCCTCGTTTTAGGAACATAAGTTTCTATGTGTAACTGGATGTTTGAATACCTATATGCCAAGATGCATATGTTCATAGATGTGTTAATGATAAGTTGTTAGAAGTGATTAAAAGATTACTTTATTTGACTAAAAGTTCTTTTAGACGATACCCCTTTTTATGTGAATTCTCAATTGCTAAAGGAACTAAGTGAGAACTTCGTGTACGTCCATGTCAATATGGTAGTTGTGGTAAGGTCTTGTTGATTGTTGCCTAAGCGTCATTCTGAGCCTTTCACATACATGCCATTAATACTTAGATGAGGCCTTAATCAGGATCGTTATTCACATAGGGAGCTTTCTAACTTCTCAACATGTAACCACTGTTACTTATGAATCGACTAGGCGTTATGCTTATCAGAGCATAGAACACTATTCTTATGATAGGATTCACAGTGTTCTAGCTATATCAACCCCAACACACATAGAATGGAAATAAAAAGAAGAACTGGACAGAATTTGGAATTGTAATACCACATGCATCACCTCGTTACCCCCTTGGGTGACGATCTATACCTTTCTAACATTTTCTTAAGCATTAACACCAAGTGTAAAAGTCGAAATGCCCCATAGTAGAAGATAGAGCCTCTTCATCCATATTAAGAGTTCCCCGGACCTCCGCAGTTACCTTATGAGACAAATGTGTTGCAAAACCTCAACGTATATCCATAAGACCATTAATGCCATTGCTAGCTTATTGTTGGCTAACTCCAAACAATTTGGCCAAACCTCAAGGCATAGCCTTGATCCTAGGTTTTAAATGAGGATTGAACTAATGTATAATCATCTAGATGCCCTTTCATAGGACGTTACTGCGAACTTATGTGTTTTGAAGCATAAGCACAACGTTGTGCATAAGGTAATGGTCATGGAAGCCTATATAGTTGCTTAGATTCGTTATGCACGGTTATTCAGGTGTCTTGTGAATAATTATCTAGTAAATGCACATCTTGGCATTTGCCCTGACTTGAATTAGTTTGGCATTTGACTGAATTAGCCAAATGGTTTAACTTATGTAATTCATGGCATGGTATGACCTCTGTGTCATTATTTGCATTTCTTGAATTCTATGATCTCAGGTTATAGCTAAATAACTGCATACGCACATATTTAAAGCATGATGAGATGGCTATATGAACTTGCATTCACATATTCTTGCCCTTGTATCTCATGTTTGATCGGATAGCATAGTAGTGTATCCGACTTATAGTTGAAATTCTCGACCCTACACTTATCAGGGAAGTTATGTTAGACAATGACTAATATAGATCGTATAGGTCCAAGGGCATGACGTGATTAAGTTACCTTGTACTGTACCATATGTGATGAATTTCATATAATGCATGGTGATTGTTATGGACCTTCGTTGGATGTTATGTTTGTTGATATTGTTGTCCTATTACATTAAGGCCATCCTACATAGACATCTCTAAATATTATAGACCTTCTGATTACTGTATTATCATGCTGTCACCCTTTGACATTAGAAATCACAATTGTATATCGAAGAGTTTGTTATGAACCTCGTAATGGAAATGATAAGGTGCTGGTGTACTCATAAACATATTGAAATGTATGCTGACAATTGAGTCATGAGATATGTGTGCCAATGTGATTAATAAATGTACATGAGTCTAACATCATGTTGCATATTTCCATGATCAAGAAATAACTAGTTCTAAATGAGATCTGAAGTAGAACATTATGATAGCTAGGGCATAAGTGCGATACTTGATGCATGAACTTGGCATTAAATCGAGCATCACCGAGAATCCATGTATCTACCTCCCTTAAGCGACTTATGTTTTGACCTGTATTGGACCTTTACCACCCATCGACTTACACTGTTGCCTTAGCATTTTCCTTTTTAAATTGACCTTATAGACATGCAATACTAGTTTATGTTACATATGATTCTTAATGTTGGTTGTGCTCTATTGTTGACGCTACGTGAATGTGATTTCGAGTGCCACTTCAAGATCTGTTATTGTGATGTGATGTAATGTGATGTTTCCACTACTTCAATGTGATTGGCTTCTTAGTTGATTGATTTAACGATAGAGTGAATTAATATCTTCATGCTTTCAAATGAACCTGATTAAGTTAACCCCCCTTCATACGACTTTGACATATCCTGTCTAAGTTGCCATGAATGAAAGGCCCAAAGGTTAGTTATGATTGATGTATAAACATAGGAACATCAGTTGCATATGCTTCCTTTTGTAAATTGCTTGCTATATGCGTATTAGACGGTTTCATGTTGCTTATGATTCCTAGGCTTGAGGATGCTGAATTGCTAATTCTATGCGATGTCATTGTGTTGAAGTGATGCCACGTGATGCTATGTAATGTCCTTATCACTCTAAGGTGTTATAGGAGTCTCAGGTTAACTGTTATGATCCTAAAAGTGACTTGAATTAATGTTTTAGAATGAGACTACTTGCACATGACCTTGAGATGTCATTGCGCAATTAACCTATCTTTAGATTTTGATTTATAACGAGGCACATACATAGAGTTATTGTTCACCATGCGAATAGTGTCTACACAATTGAGGGTCGGTGTTTGTTTCCAAATAAGCTTAATATGATTTTCCATGCCAACTCATTTGCGCCACTTCTATGCGATTGCCCTCTGTGCCTAAATAGAGTGAGTAGTCACTTGAAGAGGATTGGCGAGGAGGAGACTGGAAACCATAAGACCCTTTTTCGGTTTCAATTAATTAGAAATCAAGAATTAGGATTCTAGTGCGATTTGTGTAGATTGTGTCAAGTGTGTACTCAGCTTAGGTATGACTTAACTGAGCTTTGGAATTTCATGGACGAGATTCTTTTAAGTAGGGAAGAATATAACACTCGTGTTCTTTATTTTTATGTTAAGCTGACTGTCTTGTCTTTTTGACATTATAAAGCCGTATTTTAGTAAAGATATGAGTTAAATTATTACTGATGTGCTTATGTGAGCGATAATTTCATTAAAAAGAATATTATTGTTGCTATTGTTGTTATTATTAGTTTCGAAAATTTTCTGATATTTTTAATAAGCGTTAATAAGGATTATTAACGGGTTCTAAACTGAGTAGGAACCCAAATACGATTGGACTGTCCATCTTAGAATTAGTTTCATTATTTATTAAATTGAACATTGACATATTTGGAAACGACCAATCAACGAGGGATCGTATTATCAACTCGAGTTTAGAATACGAGGTACAAGATTAGATTAACAGTGCTAATTACTAAGTAAGCTTGAAACCAAAAAAAAAGAGAGAGAAGAGAGAGGCGTGGGGGCATTTTTGTAACTTACACCTGGCCCCCTTTTCTTCCTGATGGCACGTGACCCCCCCGAGCTCACCTCTTTCTCTCTCTCTCTCTCTGCCCTTCACCTTCTTTATCTTCTCTATTGAAGCTCCAATAACCCTCCATTCCTCCTCAACCTAACTTAAAATCCGCCTCATTCAACCTCCCCCAGAATCAACCAAAACTCTAGTGCGAATCTGGCAAAAATTCGAAGGTCTTTTCCACGTTTTTGGTGGTTCTGGGTGGCGAATCAAAGTACGAACACATGCCCAAGTGTGGCCATGCAATCTAGCTTTTACCTATTTCAATCATGTATAATTGGGAATAAATTCGTAGCTTCAAGCATCCTCCACAAATTCAAGTCAGTGAGTGAACGTTTGGGGTGAATTTGGGGTTCAAATTGCATGATTTGGGCATGGTTGGAGCAAATTCGAGTGGGTTTGGGTGAGGTTGCAGTAAGGAGTCGAAGATTGGAATTTTTAAGCACCTAAAGTCAAGCCCAAAGCCCTTCGAATGAGTCTCTAGCTTGGAATCGAGGTGGGTGTTTCTCTTCTCTTAAAGTATTAGTAATTTCAAAAATGATTTAGCCGTCAAGTTGTGATGAATGTAAGTTTAAGGTTAGTCAAGTTAATTACAAAAGGGGGAGTGATTATGCATGTTTGTGCAACTGAGTTCAGGTTTAGTTATGAATGTATAGGTTGAACGAAAATTGCCCAGAATTGAACTAACTTTATGCTTAAAATGCTGCTTAAGTAGGTCAGAAAAGTCTCCTTGGTTAAACAGAAAGTATGCCCTATAATTTGATAGAATTAAGGCTGAAAATCTGGCTGAAAAAGAGCCGGGGATGGGGCTGCTATGGGGGGCAGAATTTAGGGTTGTTATGATCAGCAAATTGAGTATTTTGTGAGTAAAGAATGCTTTAGATCGATGCATGCAAATTTGGTTAATTCATGCTTGGAAGTGGTCTTTGAAATGACCTAATAACCTTGGTTAGTTAAAATATATTCGAAAGCCTTAATGTGACTAGATTATACTTTTGAAAATAACATGAACTCTGAGCTATGAATGCAAAGATGGTTCCATGCCTTGTTAGTTCATTTAGGTCCGCTGAGGGCCTTATTTAAGCTAATGACGTATATATTTATATATGCCTTAATGTGCCGCTGCATGGATGTTGCCTGCTCGGTAACTTTATATGTCGATATTACGAATTTCATTATAACCTTTGCGATGAAGTGCTATGATTACGAAATTGAAACCGAATTGGTAGTTGGATGGCTTGAGGTAGAACTAATGCGAGCTTTTGAGGCTTTTTGTGGTCGATGTTGCGTGAGGAAGGAGCCTAGTTTGCAATTGGCCGCAATCTTGTGGATTGCGAGGCCATGTATGGCTCATTGGGTAGATTCTTCTTCATCTTCTTTATCTTCTTCTCTCTACACACCCAGCCATTGAAGCTCAAAAACCCTTATTCCTCCTTAACCCATCTCGAAATCCCCCTCATTCAACCTCCCCTAGAACCAAACAAAACTTTGGTGCGAATTTGGGCAAAAATCCAAAGGTCTTTACCCCGTTCTTGGTGGGTGTGGGCGATGAATCGAAACACGAATGCATGCCCAAGTGTGGCCATACAATCTAGCTTTTAGTTATTTCAATCATCAATAATTGGGAGTAAATTCACAGCCTCAAGCTTCCTTCAAAAGTTCAAGTCAGTGAGTAAACATTTAGGGTGAATTTGGGGTTCGAATTACACGATTTGGGCGTGGTTGGAGCAGATTCACCCGGGTTTGGGTGAGGTTGCAGCAAGGAGTTAAGCATTGGAGTTTTTAATGATCTAAAGTCGAGCCCAAAGCCCTTCGAATAAGTCTCTAGCTTGGAATCGAGGTGGGTGTTTCGCTTCTCCTAAAGTATTAGTAATTTTAAAAACGATTTAGCCCTCAAGTTGTGATGCATGTTGGTTTAAGGTTAGTCACGTTATCTAGAAAACAGGGAGTGATTATGCATGTTTGTGGAACTGATTTCAAGCTTAGATTATGGATGTATAGGCTGAACGAAAATTGTCCAGAATTGAACTAACTTTATTCTTAAAATGCTGCTTAACTAGGTCAGAAAAGTCTCCTTGGTTGGGCAGAAAGTATGCCTAGTAATTTGATAGAATTAGTGCTAAAAATAGGACTAAAAAAGGGCTGGGGATGGGGCTACCATGGAGGCAGAATTTAGGGTTGTGATGATTAGTAAATTGAGAATTTTGTGAGTAAAGAATGCTTTAGATCGATGCATGTAAATTTAGTTAATTCGTACTTGGAAATGGTCTTTGAAACGACCTAATAACCTTGGTAATTAAAACAGATTCGAAAGCTTTAATGTGACTAGATTATGCTTTTGAAAATAACATGAACCGAGCATGCCTATTCCCTAACTTGTGAGTTATGAATGCAAAGATGGTTCCATGTCTAGTTGGTTCATTTTGGTCGGCTGAGGGCCTTATTTAAGCTAACAATCTATATATTTATATATGCCTTGATGTGCACCGGATAGATGCTACCTGCTCGGTAAGTTTATATGTTGATGTTACAAATTTCATTATGACCTTTGTGACGAAGTGCTACGATTGCGAAATTGGAACCGAGTTGGTAGTTGGATGGCTTGAGGTTGAACTAATGAGAGCTTTTGAGGTTTTTTGTGGTCGATGTTGTGTGAGGAGGGAGCCTCGGTTGTGATTTACCGCAATTGTGTAGATTGCAAGGCCATATGTGGCTCATTGGGCAGATTCTACCAAGTTAACTTATGAAGTGTTTCATGTGTGTGAGGGTGCAATTTTGAAAAAGAAGGTTTTTTGTGGTTGAAAATAAAAGTAGCCATAACTATTAGTGAATGATGGCCTGTTTTTAACGGTACGAGTGTAGTTTTTAAGGCATGAAGAATTTTAAAAAGGAGGGAGTTGTATAATAAATGATTTCGCTGCAAGAGACAACAAACCTATTTGTCGCTATGGCCATACGCTTTAAATGGCTAAGATAACATGCTCAAGGACATATGTAAGATGGGAGTGAGCCCGCTAGAATAGGGGAATCCCTAGCCTAGGAAGAATGTAACACTCGTGTTCCTTATTTTTAAGTTAAGTTGACTGTCTTGCCTTTTTGACGTTACAAAATCATATTTTACTAACGATATGAGTTAAATTATTATTGATGTGCTTATCTGAGCGATAATTTCATTAAAAACAATATTATTATTGCTATTATTATTATTATTAGTTTTGAACAGTTTTCGATGACTTTTAATAAGCATTAATAAGGGTTATTATCGGGTGCTAAACCGAGTAGGAACCTGAATACGATTGGATTGTCAAGCTTAGAATTAGTTTCGTTGTTTATTAAATCAAATCTTGACAATGACAAATCGACGAGGGATCATATTATCAACTTGAGTGTAGAATACGAGGTACGAGATCAAACTAGCAGCATTAATTACTGAGCAAGTTTGAAACCCAAAAAAAAAGAGAAGAGAGAGGCATGGGGGCATTTTTGTAAATTGCGCCTGTCCTCCTTTTCTTCCTGATGGCACGCGACCCCCCCGAGCTCTCCTCTTTCTCTCTCTGCTCTTCATCTTCTTCGTCTTGCTCTCTCTACACACCTGGTCATTGAAGCTCTAAATCCCTCGATTCTTCCTCAACCCAACTCGAAATCCCCCCCATTCAACCTCCCCCAGAACCAAACGAAACTCTGGTGCGAATCTGGGCAAAAATTCGAAGGTCTCTGCCACATTTTTGGTGGGTCTGGGCTGCGAATCAAAGCACGAACTCATGCCTAAGTGCGGCCATGCAATCTAGCATTCAGTTGCTTCAATCATCTATAATTAGGAGTAAATTCGCAGCATCAAGCTTCCTTCACAAGCTCAAGTCAGTAAGTGAATGTTTGTGGTGAATTTGGTGTCCAAATTGCGTAATTTGGGCATGGTTGGAGCAGATTTGCATGGGTTTGGGTGAGATTGCAACAAGGAGTCGAACATCGGAGTTTTCAAGCTGTGATGCATGTTAGTTTAAGGCCAGTCAGGTTAGTTGGAAAAGGGGGAGTGATTATGCATGTTTATGTAACTGAGCTCAGGCTTGGATGATGCATGTATAGGCTGAATGAAAATTGCCTAGAATTTAACTAACTTTATATTTAACATGCTACTTAAGTAGGTTAGAAAAATTTCCTTGGTTGGGCGGAAAGTGTGCCCTGTAATTTGGCAGAATTAGGGCTAAAAATCGGACTGAAAAAGGGTTAGGGATGGGGATACTACAGGGGCAGAATTTAGGGTTGTTTTGATTAGCAAATTAAGTATTTTATGAGTAAAGAATGCTTTAGATTGATGCATCTAATTTGGTTAATTCATGCTTGGAAATGGTCTTTGAAACGACCTAATAACCTTGGTTAATTAAAACAGATTCGAAAGGCTTAGTGTTACTAGATTATGCTTTTGAAAATAACATGAACTAGGCATGCTTATTCCCGAACCTGTGAGTTATGAATGCAAAGATGGTTCCATACCTTGTCAGTTCATTTTAGTCCACTGAGGGCCTTGTTTAAGCAAACGATCCATATATTTATGTATGCCTTAATGTGCCACTGGATGGATGCTACCTTCATGGTAAGTTCATATATCGATGTTACAAATTTCATTATGACCTTTCTGATGACGTGCTATGATTGCAAAATTGAAATCGAATTGGTAGTTGGATAGCTTGAGCTTGAACTAATGAGAGCTGTTGAGGTTTTTTGTGGCCGATGTTGCATGAGGAGGGAGCCTGGGTTGTGATTGACCGCAATCGTGTGGATTGTGAGGCCATGTGTGGCTTATGGGGTAAATTCTGCCAAGTTGAATTATAAAGTGTTTGGATGTGTTAAGTGTAAACCCCTACCCTTCATGTCATTAATCTTTATCATGTGCATGAGGGCCAAATTTTGAAAAAGAAGGCTTTTCGTGGTTAAAAATAGAAGTAGCCATAACTATTAGTGAATGATGGCCTATTTTTAACTATATGAATGCAGCTTTTAAGGCATAAAGAACTTTAAAAAGGAGTGAGTTGTATATGATAAATGATTTTACTATAAGAGACAGCAAACCTATTCGCCACTATGGCCATATGCTTTAAATGGCTAAGATAACGTGCTTAGGGACATATGTAAGATAGGAGTGAACCTGCTATAATAGGATAATCCCTAGCCTAGGGAGTAGTTCCAGTAGTGGGAAACCCTAGAAGGCCCTGATGAGGGTGTATGTCTAATTATGTAGCCATCTCGGGAGTAACTGCTTATGCACGAGGGATAGTCTCACTAGGGGTTGAGAATAAATCTCATCCAACCAGCACCATATGATGATCTTATGCCAAGAGCATTTTCCTAATGTGTAAGAAAGCAGTTGGCATTCGCCATTTTAAGTATTTTAGGGAAAAGAAAGATTTTAAGAGCCATTAAGAGGCTAGTCCGGATAAGATTCGAAAAGCTTATAGGGGTCATCAGAGGACCAATATAAAAGAGATTTCTTTTAAAAGAATATGAGCCTCAAGAGGCTAAGAAAAATGTTTTCAGGAAAAAGAAAGAAAGCTTCATGTGCATATCCTGTGCATATCCTATAAATGAGATTCCAAGTATAGTTTGAATGAAATTTCAAATAAAGTATGGCTTTATCCTTATAATGCATCGAGCATATAAGTTTTAGACGTGCATATTCTGTGAAAGAAAGTTTCTTGCATAATTTTTATTCCACGTGTTTAAACATCTGTCATAAGTGACTGGACAGTCAAAGCATAAATCACGTGTTCTGCCACATAGCCCAATGGTTGGGAGTTAGCAGACTTACGTTGAAATTATCTGCCGTTTAATACAATAATGATATTACTTAAATGCATGATATGTGACTATTATTGGTACTATTACCTACGACCATTTTGGTTATAAGGAGTTCGGAAATACTCACTGAGCGTGTGGTTGCTCATCCCGTTACTATTTTCCCTTTTTCCTAGGTTTTTTATTGTGACAGGTAGAAGTCAATCTACTTATGCTGAGTTGGAGTGAAAGGCATCATATGTGCACCTATAGAAGTGGACTTACGTGTTAAATGATGTAATATAATGTATCCCTAGCGTTGTAAATATATATAAACAAAGTACTCTAATTCATATAATGCGTATTGTTTAGAAGTCACTCTATATGGCCATCTGAGCCAACCATCTAATTAGTCGGTCATCGTTATTTAAGCTGCTCATTTTTGGGTTGTAAAACCCCAGTACTCCGAATGTGTGATCCGTTGAGTTTTATCTCTTATTTCCCTCTTTATTATTCAACTTTATTGTTTTGGTGTGCTCCGAGCGAGTGGCTGGTAAAGTTGTGGACTCCGGTATGTGGCCACTGAGATTATTTTAGAATTCTTTATGCTTCTATCGATTGCAAGGATCTAATATAAGGCTTTAAACTTGGGAAATGGTTAGTTTTTATGTGAAACTCTGTCTGTTTCGCCCCAGAATTTAAGTGGGAATTAAGAAATCATTAATACTCCTAACCGTACGGGTTGGGGGTGTTACAGATGGTATCAGAGCAAGGTCTCGTGGCCACAGGTCATGACCTGAGTCTTGCATTTTATATAGTCATCTAGGGATGCATTCATGATGATGTGATATATGCCTGCTTTTGTGTGCAAATGTGGTTTTTACATGAAGTTTGGTGCGTTTAGCTAGCTATGTACGGCTTAAGTGAGCTCATTGATTGGATGACTGAACCATTCGCTAGAGCATAGGCTGAATGACTTGTATTCTCGTAAATGAGCTAAGTGTTGGCTCAATAATGGTTGTTTTGTATATGCACTTTGGTGATTTAATCGAAAGTTTAAAGTATGCTTGATTTGAACTCAAATGTTTACAAAAGTCCTAACTCTCAGCTCATTTTTGCCCCTAGAGTATGATTTGCTCCTCGGACCCCATAATGAAGTGAGCAGACATACTCAATGGTTGGTAGAGAAAGAGCTAGAGGTAGTTAACCTATTCTCCTTTTGAAACCTAGAGAGTTTAAAAGTTAAGATCCTTCCTAAATAGTGATTTTTCTTTCGCATTAAAAGACCTCTCTAATTATATAGCTAGGCCTTACTGATGCATCTAAAGGCTTGTATTTGCTTTACAATGATGTTTGAGCCTCCTTCTAGGAACATAAGTTTCTATGTGTAACTCGATGTTCGAATACCTACATGCCAAGATGCGTACGTCGTTAGATGTGTTAATGATAAGTTGTTAGAAGTGATTAAAAGATTACTTTTCCTAGCTCAAACTTCTTTTACACGATACCTCTTTTTATGTGAATTCTCAATTGCTAAAGGAACTAAGTGAGAACTTCGTATACATGCACGTCAATATGGTAGTTGTGATAGGGTCTTGTTGATTGTTGCCTAAGTGCCATTCCGAGCCTTTCGTGTACGTGCCATTAATACTTAGAGCGTTAGTCGGGATCGTGATTCACATAGGGAGCTTCCTAACTTTCCAACATGTAACCACTGTTGCTTACAAGTTAACTAGGCATTATATCAACCCCAACACACCTAGAACGGAAATAAAAGGAAGAACTTGACAGAATTTGGAATTGTAATGCCATATGCATCACCTCGTTACCCTCTTGGGCGACGATCTATACCTTTCCGACATCTTCTTAAGCATTAACACCAAGTGCAAAAGCCGAATGCCCTGTAGTGGAAGATAGAGCCTTCCTATCTGTATTAAGATTTTCTTAGACCCCCGCAATTACCTTATGAGACAAATGTGTTGCAAAACCTCAACGTATATCCGTAAGACCATTAACGCCAGCTTATCGATGGCTAACTCCAACTAATTTGGACAAACCTCAAGGCATACCCTTGATCATAGGTTTTAAATGAGGATTGTACTTATGTATACTCGTCTAGATATCCTTCCATAGGACGTTACTTCAAACTTATGCGTTTTGAAGCATAAGCATAACATTATGTATAAGGTAAAGGTCATGGAAGCCTATATAGTTACTTAGATTTGTTATGCACAGTTATTCAGGTGTCTTGTGAATAATTGTCTAGTAAGTACACATCTTGGTGTTTGCCCTGACTTGAGTTGGTTTGGCATGTGACTCAATTAGCCAAATGGTTTAACTTATGTAATTTATGGCATGGTATGACCTCTGTGTTGTTATTTACATTTCGTGAATTCTATGATCTCAGGTTATAGCTAAATAACTGCATACGCATGTATTTAAGGCATGATGAGATGTCTATATGAACTTGCATTCACATATTCTTGCCCTTGTATCTCATTTTTGATCAGATAGCATACTAGTGTATCTGACTTATATTTGAAATTCTCGACCCTACACTTATCGGGGAAGTTAAGTTAGACAATGATTGATATAGATCGTACAGGTCCAAGGACGTGACGTGATTAAGTTACCTTGTACTATACCCCGTGTGATGAATTTCATATAATGCATGGTGATTTTCGTGGACCTTCATTGGGTGCTATGCTTATTAATATTGTTGTCCTATTATATTAAGGCTATCTTGCATAGACATCTCCATCATGGACCTTCTGATTGCTGCATTATCATACTGTCACCCTTTCACATTAGAAATCACAATTGTATATCGAAGTGTTTGTTATGAACGTCATAAGGGAAATGATAAGGTGCTGGTGTACTCATAATCATATCGAAATGTATGTTGACAATTGAGTTATAAGATATGTGTGTCAATGTGATTAATAGAAATACATGAGTTTAACATCATGTTGGATATTTCCATGATCCAGAAATAACCAGTTCTAGATGAGACCTAAAGGTAGAACATCATGATAGCTAGGGTATAAGTGCGATACTTGATGCATGAACTTGGCATGAAATCCAGCATGACCGAGAAACTGTGTATCTACCTCCCTTAAATAACTTATGTTCGGACCTATGTTGGACCTTTACCACCCATCGACTTACATTGTTGCCTGAGCGTTTTCCTTTTTAAATTGACCTTATAGAGATGTAATACTAGTTTATGTTACTTGTGATTCTTAATGTTGGGTGTGCTCTATTGTTGACTACGTGATATCAATGTGATTTCGAGTGCCACTTCAAGATCCGTCATTATGATGTGATGTAATATGATGTCGCTTCTACTTTAATGTGATTAGCTTCCTAGTTGACTAATTTAACCTTAGAGTGATTTAATATCTTCATGCTTTCAAATGAACCTGATTAAGTTAACCCGCTTCATGCGACTTTGACATGTCCTGTCTAAGTTACCATGAATGAAAGGCCCAAAGGTTAGTTGTGATTGATGTACGGATATAGGAATGTCAGTTGCATATGCTTTCCTTTTGTAAATTGCTTGCTATATACATATTAGACGGTCTCATGTTACTTATAATTCCTAGGCTTGAGGATGCTGAATTGCTGATTCTACGTGATACCATTGTACTGAGGTAATGCTACCTGATGCTATGTAATATCCTTCTTACTCTAAGGTGTTATAGAAGTCGCTAGGTTAACTATTACAATCCTAAAAATTTGAATTCATGTTTTAGAATGAGATTACTTATATATGACGTTAAGATGTCATTGCCCAATTGTCCTACCTTTAGATTCGATTCATAACAAGGTGCATACCTAGAGTTGTTGTTCACCATGCAAATAGTGTCTACATAATTGAGGGTTGGTGTTCCTTTCCAAATAAGTTTAGTATGGCTTTCCACGCCAACTCATTTGTCCCTCTTCTATGCGATTGCCTTCGGTACCCAAATAGAGTGAGTACCTACTCGAAGAGGATTGGCGAGGAGGAGACTAGAAACCACAAGCCCCTTTTTCGGTTTCAATAAACTGTAAAAGAAGAATTTGGATTCTAGTGCAATTTGTGTAGATTGTGTCAAGTGTGTACTCATGTTAGGTATGAATGAACTGAACTTTGGAATTTCGAGGACGAAAGTCTTTTAAGGAGGGAAGAATGTAACACCCTCGTTGCCTATTTTTATGTCAAGCTGACTGTCTTGCCTTTTTGACGTTATAAAATCGTATTTTAGTAACGATATGAGTTAAATTATTATTGATGTGCTTATGTGCAATTATTTCATTAAAAAGAATATTACTGCTGATATTGTTATTATTATTAGTTTTGAAAATTTTTCGATGATTTTAATAAGCATTAATAATTATTAATGGGTACTAAACTGAGTAGGAACCCGAATATGATTGGATTGTCGACCTTAGAATTAGTTTCGTTGTTTATTTAATCGAACTTGGCATATTTGGGAATGACTAATTAACGAGGGATCATATTACCAACTCGGGTTTATTATACGTTGTACGAGATCAGACTAGCAATGTTAATTGCTGAGCAAGTTTGAAAAAAAGAGATAGAGAGAGAGAGAGAGAGAGAAGAGAGGCATGGGGGCATTGTAATAAATTGCACCTGGCCCCCTTTTCTTCCTGACGGCATGCAACCTCCCCCTGAGCTCACCTCTCTCTCTCTTTGCTCTTTATCTTCTTTATCTTCTTCTCCCTACACGCCCGGCCATTAAAGCTCCAAAAACCCTCGATTCCTCCTCAACCCAACTCGAAATCCCCTTATTCAACCTCCCCCAGAGCCAAACGAAACTCTGGTGCGAATCTGGGCAAAATTCCAGAGGTCTGTGTGATGTTTTTAGTGGGTCTAGGTGGCGAATCGAAGCATGAATGCATGTCGAAGTGTGGCTATGCAATCTAGCTTTTAGTTGCTTCAATCATCCATAATTGGGAGTAAATTCGCAGCTTCAAGCATCCTCCACAAGTTCAAGTTAGTGAATGAACGTTTGGGGTGAATTTGGGGTTCAAATTGCGTGATTTGGGCATGGTTGGAGCAGATTCGCGTGGATTTGTGTGAGGTTACAGCAAGGAGTCGAACATTGGAGTTTTTGAGCACCTAAAGTCGAGCCTAGAGCCCTTCGAATGAGTCTATAGCTTAGAATTGAGGTGGGTGTTTCTCTTCTCCTAAAGTATTAGCAGTTTCGAAAACAATTTAGCCCTCAAATTGTGATGCATGTTGGTTTAAGGTTAGTCAGATTAACTAGAAAAGGGGGAGTGATTATGCATGTTTGTACAACTGAGTTCAGTCCTAGATTATAGATGTATAAGATGAACAAAAATTGCCCAGAATTGAACTATGTTTGTGCTTAAAATGCTGCTTAACTAGGTCAGAAAAGTCTCCTTGGTTGGGCACAAAATATGCCTGTAATTTGATAGAATTAGGGCT
Source organism: Carnegiea gigantea (assembly GCA_029747015.1). Lineage (NCBI taxonomy): Eukaryota > Viridiplantae > Streptophyta > Magnoliopsida > Caryophyllales > Cactaceae > Carnegiea > Carnegiea gigantea. Next base: position 449,817 of record JAKOGI010000629.1, read on the forward strand.
GAAAACCAGACCGAAAAGGGCTATGGATCAAGTTGCTATGCGGGGCAGAATTTGGGGTTGTTATGATTACCAAATTGAGTATTTTGTGAGTAAAGAATGTCTTAGATCGATGCATGCTAATTTGGTTAATTCATGCTTAGAAATGGTCCCTGAATCGACCTAATAACCTTGGTTAATTAAAACAGATTTGAAAGCCTTAATGTCACTGGATTATGCTTTTGAAAATAACATGAGCCGGGCATGCGTATTCCCTAACTTGTGAGTTATGAATGCAAAGATGGTTCCATGACTTGTTAGTTCATTTTGATCCGCTGAGGGCCTTATTTAAGCTAATGATTTATATATTTACATATGCCTTAATGTGCCACCGGATGGACGCTGCTTGCTCGGTAAGTTTATATGTCAATGTTACAAATTTCATTATGACCTTTGTGATGAAGTGCTATGAGTGCGAAATTAAAACCGAGTTGGTAGTTGGATGGCTTGAGGTTGATCTAATGAGACCTTTTGAGGTTCTTTGTGGTCAGTGTTGCGTGAGGAGGGAGCCAGGGTTGTGGTTGACCGCCATCGTGTGGATTGCGGGGCCATATATGGCTCATTGGGTAGATTCTGCCATGTTGAATTATGAAGTGTTTGAATGTGTTACATGTGAACCCCTCCACTTTATGTCATTAAACTTTATCATGTGTGTGAGGGTGAAATTTTGAAAAAGAATGTTTATCGTGGTTGAAAATAAAAGTAGCCATAACTTTTAGCATATGATAGCCTATTTTTAACTATACGAATGCAGTTTTTAAGGTACAAAGAATTTTAAAAAGGAGTGAGTTGTATGATAAATGATTTTGCTGTAAGAGAGAGCAAATCTATTTGCCGCTATGGCTATACGCTTTAAATGGCTAAAATAATGTGCTTAGGGACATACATAAGATGGAATGAACCCGCTAGAACAGGGAATCCCTAGCCTAGGAAGTAGTTCCAGTAGTGGGAAAGCCTAGAAGACCCTGATGAGGGTGTAGGTCTAATTATGTAGCCATCCCGGGAATAAGAGATTATGCATAAGTGATAGTCTCTCCAGGGGTTGAGAATAGATCTCACCCAACCTGCACATTATGATGATCTTATGCCCGGAGTATTTTCCGAATAAGTAAGAAAAGCAATTGGCATTTTGTCATTCTAAGTATTTCAAGAAAAAAAATGATTTTAAGGGCCATTAAGAGGCCAGTTCAAATAAAATTCGAAAAGCTTATAAGGGTCATTAGAGGACCAATATAAAAGAGATTTCTTCTTAATGATTATGAGCCTTAAGAGGCTAAGTAAAGCGCTTTCAGAAAAAAGAAAGAAAGCTTCCTGTGCATATCCTGTGTATATCTTATGAATGAAATTCCAAGTATAGTTTGAATGAAATTTCAAATAAAGTATGGCTATATCCTTATAATGCATCGAGCATATAAGTTTTAAACATGCATATTCTGTGAAAGAAAGTTCCTTGCATAATCTTTATTCCACGTGTTTAAACATCTCCCACAAGTGACTAGGGAGTTAAAGCATAAATCACGAGTTATGCCACCTAGCCAATGGTTGGGAGTTAGCAGACTTCCCTTGAAATTCTTTGTCGCTTAATACAATAATGGTACTACTTAAATGCATGATATGTGACTATTACTGGTATTATTGCCTGTAACTGTTTTGGTTTTAAGGAGTTAGGAAATACTCACTAAGTGTGTGGTTATTCATCCCATTACTATTTCTCCTTTTTCCCAGGTTTTCATTATGACAGGTAGAAGTCAATCTACTTATGCCGAGTTGGAATATGCCCTTACTTTGAAAAGGTGTCATATGTGCACATGTAGAAGCGGACTTACGTGTTAAATGATGTAATATAATGTGTCCCTAGAGTTGTAAATGCACGTAAACAAAGCACCCTAGTCCATGTAATGTGTATTGTTTAGAAATCGCTCTGTATGGCCATGTGAGCCAACCGTCTGATTAGTTGATCACCATTGTTTAAGTTGTTTATTTTTGGGATGTAAACCCCAGTATTCTAGATGTGTGATCCGTTAAGTTGTATCTCTTATTTCTGTCTTTATTATTGAACTTTATTGTTTCGGTGTACTCCGGGCGAGTGGCCCATAGAGTTGTGGACTCTGGCGTATAGCCGCTGAGCTTATTTTAGAATTATTTACACTTCTATTAATTGCAGCAATTTAATATAAGGCTTTAAGGCAGGGAAATTGTTAGCTTTTAGGTGAAACTCTGTCTGTTTCACCTCAGAATTTAGTAGGAATTAAGAAATCGTTAATACTCCTAACCCTAGGGGTTGGGGGTGTTACAGATGGCATCCGAGCAAGGTCCTGCGACCACAGGTCGCGACCTGAGTCTTGCATTTCATATAGTTATCTCGGAACGCGTTCATGATTATGTGATATATGCCTGCTTTTGTGTGCAAATGAGGTTTTTGTGTGAACTGTGGTGCGTTTAGCTAGCTATGCGCGGCTTGAATAAGCTTATTGATTGGATGAATGAACCATTTGCTAGAGTATAGGCCGAATGACTTGTATTCTCGTAAATGAGCTAAGTGTTGGCTCAATAATTGTTGTTTCGTATACACACTTGGGTGATTTAATCAAAAGTTTAAAGTATGCTTGATTTGAACTCAAATGTTTGGAATAGTCGTAACTCTAAGCTCATTTTTGTCCCTAAAGTACAATTTGCTCCTCGGGCCCCATAATGGAGTGAGCAGACGTACTCAATGGTTGGTAGAGAAAGAGTTAGAAGTAGTTGAACTATTCTCGTTTTGAAACCTAGGGACTTTAAAAGTTAAGATCCTTCCTAAATAGTGATTTTTCTTTCGCATTAAAAGACCTTTCTAATTATATAGCTAGGTATTACTGATGCATCTGAAGACTTGTATTTGCTTTACAATGGTGTTCGAGCCTCGTTCTAGGAACATAAGTTTGTATGTGTTACCGAATGTTCGAATACCTACATGCCAAGATGCATACGTTGTTAAAATTAGAAGTGATTAAAAGATTACTTTTCTTGACTAAAAGTTCTTTTAGATGATACCCCTTTTTATGTGAATTCTCAATTGCTAAAGGAACTAAATGAGAACTTGATGTACGTACATGTCAATATGGTAGTTGTGATAGGGTCTTGTTAATTGTTTCCTAAGTGTCGTTCCGAACCTTTCACATACTGACGTTAATACTTAGATGAGGCCTTAATCAGGATTGTTATTCACATAAGGAGCTTCCTAACTTTCCAACATATAACCACTGTTACTTATGAGTCGACTAGGCATTTTGCTTATCGGGGCATGGAACACTATTCTTATCACAGGATTGATAGTGTCATGGCTATATCAACCCCAACACACCTAGAACGGAAATAAAAGGAAGAACCTGACAGAATTTAGAATTGTAATACTATATGCATCACCTCGTTACCCCCTTGGGCGTTGATCTATACCTGTCCGACATCTTCTTAAGTATTAACACCAAATGCAAAATATGGAATGCCCCATACTAGAAGATAGAGCCTCCCCATCCGTATTAAGAGTTCCTCAGACCTCTGTAATTACCTTATGAGATAAATGTGCTGCAAAACCTCAACGTATATCCGTAAGACCATTAACGCCATTATTAGCTTAACGATGGCTAACTCCAAACAATTTGGACAAACCTCAAGGCATACCCTTGATCCTAGGTTTTAAATGAGGATTGTACTTATGTATACTCATCTAGATGTCCTTCCATAGGACGTTATTGCGAATTTATGTGTTTGAAGCATAAGCATAACATTATGTATAAGGTAAAGGTCATAGAAGCCTATATAGTTGCTTAAATTCATTATGCACTGTTATTCAGGTGTCTTGTGAATCTAGTAAATGCACATTTTGGTGTTTACCTGACTTGAACTGGTTTGGCATGTGACTGAATTAGCCAAATGGTATAACTTATGTAATTCGTGGCATGACCTCTGTGTTGTTATTTGCATTTTGTGAATTCTATGATCTCATATTATAGCTAAATAACTGCATACGCACGTATTCAAAGCATAATGAGATGGCTACAGGAACTTGCATTCACATATTCTTGCCCTTGTATCACATCTTTGATCAGATAGCATAAGTGTATACCATTTATAGTTGAAATTCTCAACCCTACACTTGTCGGGGAAGTTATGTTAGATAATGACTGATATAGATCGTATAGGTCCAAGAACGTGACGTGATTAAGTTACCTTATACTATACCCTATGTGATGAATTTCATGTAATGCACGGTGATTTTCATGGACCTTCGTTGGGTGTTATGCTTGTTAATATTGTTGTCCTATTATACAGCCCATGACCACTCGCCATCGAGGTATTGTTCGCTTTGGGCAGGTGGGACGCTACCACCATCCCTGCCCTCACGGTTTTGTCCTCAAAAGGCGCCTCGATGGGTTGAGGTTTCCCCACGCTTATAAGGCGTGGTTCGTTCTCCTCAACTCCCGATGTGGGATACCTTCATCCACCCCCCCTCTCAGGGGCCCAGCGTCCTCGCTGGCACATCGGGTCGGGTCCATAGCTCTGATACCATTGTAACAGCCCACGACCACCCGCCATCGAGGTATTGTCCGCTTTGGGCAGGCGGGACACTACTACCATCCCTGCCCTCACGGTTTTGTCCTCAAAAGGTGCCTCGATGGGTTGAGGTTTCCCCACGCTTATAAGGCGTTGTTCTTTCTCCTTAACTCCCGATGTGGGATACCTTCATCCATATTAAGGCCATCCTGCGTAGACGTCTCCATTGTAGACCTTCTGATTGCTGTATTATCATGCTGTCACCCTTTGACATTAGAAATCACAATTGTATATCGAAGTGTTTGTTATGAACCTCGTAAGGGAAATGATAAGGTGCTGGTGTACTCATAATTATATCGAAATATATGCGGACAATTAAGTTATAAGATATGTGTACCAATGTGATTAATAGAAATATATGAGTTTGACATCATGTTGTATATTTCCATGATCCAGAAATAACCAGTTCTAAATGAGACCTAAAGGTAGAACACTATGATAGCTAGGGCATAAGTGCGATACATGATGCATAAACTGGGCATTAAATCCAGCGTCACCAAGAAATCATGTATCTGCCTCCCTTAAACGACTTATGTTCGGACCTATATTGGACCTTTACCACCCATCGACTTACATTGTTGCCTTAGCGTTTTCCTTTTTAAATTTGCCTTATGGACATGTAATACTAGTTCATGTTACTTGTGATTCTTAATGTTGGGTGTGTGCTGTTGTTGACTCTACGTGATATCAATGTGATTTCGAGTGCCACTTCGAGGTCTGTCATTGTGATGTGATGTAATATTATGGTTCTAGTACTTTAATGTGATTAGCTTCCTAGTTGGCTTATTTAACCTTAGAGTGATTTAATATCTTCATGCTTTCGATTGAACCTGCTTAAGTTAACCCCCTTCATACGACTTTGACATGTCCTGTCTAAGTTGCCATGAATGAAAGGGCCAAAGGTTGGTTGTGATTGATGTATGAATATAGAATTGTCAGTTGCATATGCTTTCCTTCTTTAAATTGCTTGCTATATGCATATTAGACGGTTTTATGTAGCTTATGATTCCTGGGCTTGAGGATGCTAAATTGCTGATTCTATGTGATATCATTGTGCTGAAGTGATGCCACATGACGCTATGTATTGTCTTTATTACTCTAAGGTGTCATAGGAGTCTCCAGGTTGACCGTTGTGATCCTAAAAGTGACTTGAATTCATATTTTAGAATGAGACTGCTTGTATATGACCTTGAGACGTCATTGCCCAATTGTCCTACCTTTAGATTTTGATTGATAATGAGGCACATACATAATGTTGTTGTTCACTATGCAAATAGTGTTTACATAATTGAAGGTCGGTGTTCGTTTCCAAATTAGCTTAATATGGTTTTCCATGCCAATTCGTTTACCCCTCTTCTGTGTGATTACCCTTGGCGCCTAAATAGAGTGAGTAGCCGTTTAAAGAGGATTGGCGAGAAGGAGACTAGAAACCATAAGCCCCCTTTTCGGTTTCAAGTAATTGTAAAACAATAATTTGGATTCTAGTGCGATTTGTGTAGACTGTGTTAAATGTGTGCTCACCTTAGGTATGACTGAACTGAGCTTTGGAATTTCAAGGACGAAATTCTTTTAAAGGGGAATGAATGTAACATCCGCATTCCTTATTTTCATGTTAAGCTGACTGTCTTGCCCTTTTGACGTTATAAAATCATATTTTAGTAATGATATGAATTAAATTGTTATTGATGTGCTTATGTGAGCGATAATTTCATTAAAAAGAATATCATTGTTGCTATTGTTATTATTATTAGTTTTGAAAATTTTTTGATGATTTTTAATAAGCGTTAATAAGGATTATTAACGGGTACTAAACCGAGTAAGAACCCGAATACGATTGGATTGTCGACCTTAGAATTAATTTCGTTATTTATTAAGTCGAACATTGACATATTTGCGAACGACTAATCGATGAGGCATCATATTATCAACTCGAGTTTAGAATAAGACGTACGAGATGCTGACTAGCAGTGTTAATTACTGAGCAAGTTTGAAAATCAAAAAAAAAAAGAAAAGAGAGAAGCATGGGGGCATTTTTGTAAATTGCGCTTCGCCCCCTTTTCTTCGTGATGGCACGCGACCCCCTCGTGCTCACCTCTCTCTCTCTCTCTCTCTGCTCTTCGTCTTCTTTACCTCCTTCTCTATACACACCCGGCCATTGAGGCTCCAAAACCGGTCGATTGCCCCTCAATCCAACTCGAAATCCCCGTCATTCAACCTCCCCCAAACCAAACGAAACTCTGGTGCGAATTTGGGTAAAAATTCGAAGGTCTTTGCCACGTTTTTGACGGACCTGGGTGATAAATCGAAGCACGAACACATGACCAAGTATGGCCATGCAATCTAGCTTTTAGTTGCTTCAATCATCCATAATTGGGAGTAAATTCGTAGCTTTAAGCATCCTCCACAAGTCCAAGTCAGTGAGTGAACATTTGGGGTGAATTTGTTGTTCGAATTACCTGATTTGGGGGTGGTTGGAGCAGATTCGCGTGGGTTTGGTTGAGTTTGCAGCAAGGAGTCGAACATTGGAGTTTTCAAGCACCTAAAGTCAAGCCCAAAGCCCTTCGAACGAGTCCCTAGCTTGGAATCGAGGTGGGTGTTTCTCTTCTCTTAAAGTATTAGTAATGTCGAAAACAATTTAGCCTTCAAGTTGTGATGCATGTTAGTTTAAGGTTAGTCAGGTTAACTAGAAAAGGGGGAGTGATTATGCATGTTTGTGCAGCTGAGTTCAGGCTTAGGTTATGTATGTATAGGCTGAACAAAAATTGCCCAGAATTGAACTAACTTTATGCTTAAAATGCTGCTTAACTAGGTTAGAAAAGTCTCCTTTGTTGTGCAGAAAGTATGCCCTGTAATTTAATAGAATTAGGGCTGAAAAACGAACTGAAAAAGGGCCGAGGATGGGGCTGGTATGGGGGCAAAATTTGGGGTTATTATGATTCACAAATTGAGTATTTTGTGAGTAAAGAATGCTTTAGATCGATGCATGCTAATTTGGTTAATTCATGCTTGGAAATGGGCTTTGAAACGACCTAATAACCTTGGTTAATTAAAACAGATTCAAAAGCCTTAATGTGACTAGATTATACTTTTGAAAATAACATGAACCGGGCATGCTTATTCCCTAACTTGTGAGTTATGAATACAAAGATTGCTCCATGCCTTGTTAGTTCATTTCGGTCCACTGAGGGCCTTATTCAAGCTAATGATCTATATATTTATATATGCCTTAATGTGCCGCTAGATGGATGCTGCCAACTCGGTAAGTATGTTACAAATTTCATTATGAACCTTGTCATGAAGTGCTATGATTGCAAAATTGAAACCGAGTGGGTAGTTGGATGGCTTGAGGTTGAACTAATAAGAACTTTTGTGTTCCTTTATGGTCGGTGTTGCGCGAGGGGGGAGTCTCGGTTGTGATTGTGTAACACCCCCAGCCCCTAGGGCCGGAAGCGTCACATTTTCTTAACTTATGACTTAAATTTTGGGGCGAAACGGACAGGGCTTCCCCTAAAAACTAACCGTTTCAAGGTTAAAAGCCTTACAATAAACTCTTATAAATCAACGGAAGCGTAAAACATTTAAAAGAATCTCAACGGCTACACGCCGGGGCTCATAACTCAACGACCCACTCACTCGGAGTACACCAAACAGAATAGTTCATTAACAAAGAAGAAGTGAGAGATACAACTCAACGGTTCATACAACTGGAGTATTGGGGTTTACATCCCAAAATATAACTAACTTTAACCAAGAAGACATCTAACTATTTAGATGGTTGGCTCATACGGCCACATAGAGTGACCTTTATACCATATGCATTACATGAACTAGAATAATTGTGTTACAAACGTTTACAAACCAACAATACTTTACATGACTTCATTAAGAACGTAAGTAGGCACATATGACACCTTGAAAGCGAGAATAGACTCCATCTTGACATAGCTTACTCAACTTCTTTCTGTCACAAAGAAAACTTGGGGGAAAAAGGGGAAAGAGTAGTGGGATGAGCAACCACATGCTCAGTGAGTGTCCCATGACCCCCTTAAAAACCAAAACCGTTGCAAGTAATAATATCTTTAATAGTCACATATCACGTATTCATACTTTACTATCATATTAGATAATCAAAATCCCCAAGGAAAGATTACCATCCTTAAAACTTCATTCTAACCCCTTAACTCATTTCTACGCCCTAAAAGGCCAAGCTTTCCTGCTAACAAACAGTAGGCATGTAATCAAACAAGCAACAAGGATTGAGTATGAAGCTTTCAAACATACTTTTGAAATCACAATGACTCTTCATATATTCCAAGAATGGTTTATAAATCACGCCAACATCTTTATAGCTTATAATTCTTGCTAAAACTTCTCGAAACATCCAAATTGGCAAGGAAGACTTGGCAAGAAATGTTCTTTCATGGGACATGCATATTGAAAAGCTTAAAAGCCAGATGCATTACTAGGATATAATGATACGTCATTTGAAACTTCATTTAAACCACACTTGGAAGCTTATTCATAAGATATGGGAAGAATATGCACATTTGAAAGCTTTCTTTTGTTTCTTGAAAAAAAACCACTTTAGTTAGCCTCTTGAGGCTCATACGCTTTAAAAGAAACTTGTTTCGAATTGGTCCTCTAATGATCCTTATAAGCTTTTCAAATCTCATTCAATATGGCCTCGTAATGGCCCTTATAAATCTTTCTTTTTTGAAATACACAAAATAGCAAAATGCCAACTTCTTTTCTTACTTATTAGAAACTTACTCATAGCATAAAAACATCTTATTGTGCTGGCTAAGTGAGATTATAACTCATAACCTACGTTATCCCCGGGGTATACGTGCTTAACTTTTTGGCCAAAATGCGTCTTAGTAGAGCAACTCTAACCTCGATATTGTCCTCTGTGGGGTAACAGCTCACACCAGGATAATCATATCCTGAGTCCAGTCCCCCTCAAGGTTTTTTTACGCATCACACATCATAACTTATATGGGGAACAACTCACACCAAGATAATTCATATCTTGAGTCCAATTCCCGGGAACAGCTCACACCAAGATAATTCATATCTTGACTCCAGTTCCTAACTTTTCTTCAGGGGAAACAGCTCATGCCATCTTTGCATCCAGTTTCCAGCAATAGCTCACACTAAGATAATTCATATCTTGAGTGCAGTTCCTAACTTTTCTTTGGGGGGAAACAGTTCACACCATCTTTGCGTCTAGTTTTCAGGAACAGCTCATACCAAGATAATTTATATCTTGAGTCCAGTTCCTAACTTTTCTTTAGGGGAAAACAGCTCACGCCATCTTTGCGTCAGTTTCCAGGAACAGCTCGCACCAAGATAAACATATCTTAAGTCCAATTCCTAACCCTGGCCAACTCCCTAGCACTTTCTTAGCCTTTAAAAACATGTTTCATTTCTCTTCTTTGATTGCTTACTATACTGAAAACTTATCTTTAAACAGAACGATTATAACCTTACTAAATGCTTATAGTTCACTTCGTTTTTAATTTAAAAACTTGTTATAAATGTACTAACTCGTAAAACAACTTTACTTTTAACTTTAAAAGCTTCTTATAAACATAGTACGTTTACTGAATCGTAAAACGACTTCGTTTCTAACTTAAAAGCTTCATATTAAAAACTTCAGTTGTCATTGCATAACTCCTTTCAATCCCTTTTAAAACTCAAGAAGGGAGAATAAATAAGCTAAAGGTTTAAAACGTTTTCAAACTTGCTATTATCCAAAACTTAAAGTTCTTGACTCGTTTATAAGACAAATAAGGTTCCTTTGTAAACTTTGAATGTAAACGTTTCTTAAAAACATAATGGATTTACTATCTCTCAACTCGAAACCCAATGGAGACTGAAATAAGCAATTAGGATACAAGTCAGCTAAATTTCATAATTAGCACCTTAAGATTCCCTTTTTAGGTCATTTAAATCCTTTTAAACTTAAGGAGAAGTCATATATAAACCAAGGCCTTGAACATGTTCAAATTCACTTTTGGTTTACTTTTAAACTTCCTAAACCTATCGACTATTCAGTCGAGTCACTAATTGAATAGTTCGACGATTTAAGATTTCTTATAGGCTACAAACATTTTCATAAGCTACCAGACAATTGGTAAGTGCTTAAAAGCATTCGAAGTCATGAAAACCTACATTTAACAATCCTTCTTAAACATGTCTGAATTTCGAAAACTATTCACTTAATGTCATGTAACACATTGAGGGAAAAAAGGGGGTTCACATGTATCACATTCAAGCACTTCATAAGCAATTCAGCACCATGAGTCACACATGGCCTCGCAATCTACACGATTGCGGTTAATTCACAACCTAGGCTCCCTCCTCACAAGCACCGTACCACAAAGAACCTCGAACTACTCATAGTTCTACTTCAAACCATCCAACTACCATCTTGATTTCAATTTTGCAATCTAGCATTCTAATCATCATAATATACTGAAAGGCGATATATAAACTTACGCAACTTACCAATGCTTAACTTACCGAACAAACAGATAACAATTTACAGTGCGCTGCAACCAATGGTCATAACCATACATACACCTATATATATAGACATTCATATGACCTTATCTTGAAACGAATGCTTAGTAAGCTCAGTTAAACTAACTAAGCATAAAGAACAATTATATTAAGGTATCGCAGTTAAGGGGTGGAACATGCTCATTTCGTCATTCGAATGTGGTTTCTTAAATTATTTCGCAAGCATAATCCAACTAAATAGGCAAGTAACGATTCAAGGCGTTCATTTATCACATCGAAGTCATTATTCGAATCTAAATGAGTCACTTGAACTTAATACGATTTAAGGCATTCGTTTATTTTGTCAAGGTTGCTATTCGAACTTATTTAAGTCATTTTAGACATAATACGTTTCTAGGCATTCCTTTGTCATATCGAAGTTATAATTCAAGCATAAATTAACTAATTAAACAAGCATCGATTTAAGATGTTCATGTATCATTTTGAGCCACATATAGGCATAGATTACTAACCAACATATATCAATGCAAAGTCATTTTCAAGCCTTTAAACTAACATATATCGATACGAAGCATTTCTAGGTTATTTCGAATTCACTTCCAAGCATAAAATGACTAGATTAACATGCATCAAATTAAACTGAATTCACGTGAATCGATTCTAAACATACATAACTCATTTTGAACTAACATTTCAGGCGTGAACTAACTAAACTAACATGTATCGCAACTTAAAGCTTAAAACGATTTCAAAACTACTAATACTTAGGAGGCGATAAACACCCACCTCAACTCCAAGCTAAGGATTCGTTCGAAGGGCCTTGGGCTTGACTTTAGGTGCTTGAAAACTCCCATCTTTGACTCCTTGCTCACTGACCACACAAACAGACCCCATACCACGCCTGAACCCGCGCAATTCGAACCCTAATTTCACCCAAACGCTCACTCACTGACTTAAACTTGTGATAGGTGTGCTTGGGGCCGCGAATTACTCCTAATTTGTAGAAAGTTTGAAGCAACTAATAGCTAGATTGCATGGTAAAACTTGGGTATGCATTTGACGCCCTAAATCATCGCCCCAAACCGACCACAAACGTGGTGGTTTCTTCGAATTTTTGCGCTGATTTTACACCAAAAGGTTGATTTGATGATGGGGAGGTGAAATCTGGCGGAGTTTCGAGCTGGGTTGAGCGAAAATTGTCGGTTTTGGGATCTTGGTGGCCGCGTTCATGGCGACTGGAGAGGAGGTGAAGGCGCAGAGCAAAGGGGAGAGGAGAGAGAGATGTCGGGGGGTCGCGGCAGGAGAAAGAAGGAAAAATGGGTTCGGCGAAATTACAAAAATGCCCCTCGTTCCCTTTTCTTTCTCTCTCTCGCTCTCTCATTTTTTTTTTTTTTTAGGTCTCAAGCTGTTTAATATTCAACACCGCTAGTGTAATCTCGCACCTTATATTTTAAACCCGAGTCGATAATACAATCTCTCGTCAATTAGTCATTTTCAAATATATCAAGGTTCGATTTAGTAAACCTCGAAACTAATTTTAAGGGTAACAATCTAACCATACTCGGGTTCCTACTTGATTTAGTACCGTTAATAGCCCATTTTGAAAGAACTTATTTTCAACCTTTAACGTTTACTAAAAATCATCGAAGATCTTAAAAACTAATAATAATAATATTAACAGCGACAAAAATATTCTTTTTAATAAAATTATCACTCACATAGGCACACAGATAATAATTTGACTTATAAAGTTAATAAAAATACGATTTTAGAATGTAGAAGCAAGGCAGTCCGGTTAACTTAAAACAAAGAAGACAGGTCTTATACCCTTTCCCCCTTAAAAGAATTTCATTCTCGAAATTCTAAACAAAGAAGGCACAACTTCAATCTATACGGTAGGTTTCCAAAAAGGTTTCATTTTGCGATCACTACTTTTAAATCGAAACAAAAAGGTTTATGGTATCCAGTCGCCTCCTTGCCAATCCTCTTCAAGTGTCTACTCACTCTATTTAGGTGCCGAGGGCAAATCGCACTGAAAAGGGGTAAATGAGTTGGCATGGAAACCATATTGAGTTTGTTTTTCGATAATCTAGACTCAGTCCGCATGGCAAGAAATAATTCTATGTAGATGCATCTATAAGTGACCATCTAAAGGCATGACAATCGGGACAGTGACATCTTAAGGTCATGCACTAGTAGTCTCATTCTAAAACATGGATTCAAGTCAAGCAATTACAAAAACACACTTTGTTGGTATTTGATTATAAACACTTCGATGGCCACATACACAATTCTATCTATAGGTATTCTTATGGTCTCATGAAAGACATCCACGCAAGCGTACATGAATGCAACCCTCTTTTAAAATCTAAGGTCGAGGTTATACCTTGAGGTTTGTCCAAACTATTTGGAGTGGGCGAGTAATCAACTGATCAGGGGTAAGAACAACGGTGTTATTGATCTTGCAGCTCTACATTGAGGTTTCGCCACACGTTGTCTTGAAAAGGTAACTATGGAGTTCTGTGGAACTCCTACTACATATGGAAAGGTTCCACTTTCTGCCTTGAGCATTCTTACTTCTACACGTGGTGCTTGTCCTTAAGAAGGTGTTGGGAAGGTGTAGATTGTCATCCTAGGAGGTAACGAGATGATGCATGTGGTATAACAATTCCAAAGTCTTCTAGGTTCTTCCTTTCATCCCCATTCTAGGTGTGTTAGGGTTGACATAGCCAGGACACTATCATTCTTATGTAAAGGAATGGTGTGCCATGCCCCGATGGGCATAATGCTTAGCCGACTAGTGAGTAATAGTGGTTATGTGTTGGAAGGGAAGGAAGGCTCTCTATGTAGGTGGCAGTCCAAGTTAAGGCCTCATCTAGGTATCAATGACACACATGTCAGGAAGACTTTCAATAACACTAGACAATAATCAACAAGACTATCACAGTCACCCATATTGATATGCACACATTCCAAGTTCTCGCTTAGTTAATTTAGCAAATGAAGAATTATGTGAAAAGGGGTATCATTTAGAAGGATTATCAATCGTAACAGTCAATCTCAAGACGTATGACACAAGGGCATGTACTTGTGAGCCTAAACTCATTCATCATTGCAAAAGTATGCAAGTCCTTCGATGTAATGTAACAACGGAGTTCGACAGTCAAAAGGACATTAACATTTCAAAATCTTGAATTTTAAAGCGAAAGAAAATAGCTTATTTATTTTGAGCTTCTTCTCTACCAACCTTTGAGTATGTCTGCTCACTCCCTTACGGGGCCCGAGGAGCAAATTGTACTTTAGGGGCAAAGATAAGCTTAGAAAAAGATTTTTCGTCACTCGAGTCTAAATCAACATGCTTTAACTATTGATTGTCCTATCAAACCACACGAAGAAAACATTTACTAATCGAATCATCACTTAGCTCACACAAGGATGTACGGGTTAACTGGGTTCACATTCTAACACACAACTCACATACATCCGTTTAATCGAATCACCCAAAGTCATTTGATGAAGCCAATTAGCACGTTAGGAACATATTGCACCAATGAAGTACACACAATACCACCAGAAGGTGTGGGGAGAGCTATTTGATTCCTATACTAATGCACAACTCGACACTTTTACTCAATCGAACTTCTCGAGCCATACATAACTAGTTAAGTGCAGCAACGACCATACAAAACTCACATTTGCACACAAAGCACAACATACATCACATTATCTCAACGTGTTCCTAGGCGACTGCATAAAATGCAAGACTGAGATCGCGGCCTATGGTCGCAGGACCTTTGCTCTGATACCATCAATGTAACACCCCCAGCCCCTAGAGCCGGAAGCGTTATATTTTCTAAACTTAGTACTTAAATTCTGGTGCAAAACGAATTGAGTTTCCCCTAAAAACTGACCGTTTTCAGGCTAAAAGTCTTACAATAAGCCCCTGCAAATCAACGGAAGCGTAAAACATTAAAAAGAATCTCAACAGCCATACATCGGAGTTCGTAACTCAACGAGCCACATACTTGGAATACACCAAATAGAATAGTTCATTAATAAAAAAGAAGTGAAAGATATAACTCAACGGTTCACACAACCGGAGTATTGGGGTTTACATCCCAAAATATAACTAACTTTAACCAAGAAGATATCTAATTATTTAGATGGTTGGCTCATATGGCCATACAGAGAGACCACTATACCATATGCATTACATGAACTAGAATAATTATTTACAAACGTTTACAAACTAAGAATACTTTACATGACTTCATTAAGAACGTAAGTAGGCACACATGACACCTTACAAGCAAGAATAGACTCCATCTTGGCATAGCTGACTCAACTTCTTCATATCACAAAGAAACCTAGGGAAAAAAGGGGAAAGAGTAGTGGGATGAGCAGCCACATGCTCAGTGAGTATCCCTTAACCCCCTTAAAAACCAAAACTGTTGCAAGCAATAATATCTTTAATAGTCACATATCACATGTTCATACTTTACTATCATATTAGACAATCAAAATTCCCAAGGAAAGATCACCATCCTTAAAACTTTATTCTAACCCCTTAACTCATTTCTAGGCCCTAAAAGGCCATGCTTTCCTGCTAACAAACAGTAGGCACATAATCAAACAAGTAACAAGGATTGAGTATGAAGCTTTCAAACATACTTTTGAAATCATAGTGACTCTTCATATATTCCAAGAATGGTTTATAAATCACGCCAACATCTTTAAAGCTTATAATTCTTGCTAAAAGTTCTTGAAACATCCAAGTTGGCAAGGAAGACTTGGGAAGAAATGTTCTTTCATAGGATGTGCATATTGAAAAGCTTAAAAGCCAGATGCATTACTAGGATGTAACGATACGTCATTTGAAACTTCATTTAAACCATACTTGGAAGCTTATTCATAGGATGTGGGAAGAATATGTATATTTGAAAGCTTTCTTTCGTTTCTTAAAAAAACCACTTTAGTTAGCCTCTTGAGACTCATACGCTTTAAAATAAACTTCTTTCGAATTGGTCCTCTAATGATCCTTATAAGGTTTTCAAATCTCATTCAATGTGGCCTCGTAATGGCCCTTACAAATCTTTCTTTACTGAACTATTTAAAATGACGAAATGCCAACTTCTTTTCTTACTTATTAGAAACTTAGTTATAGTATAAAAACATCTTGTTGTGCTTGCTAAGTGTGATTATGACCCACAACCTACGCTATCCCCGGGGTGTACATACTTAACTTTTTGGCTAAAACGCGTCTTAGTAGAGCAACTCTAATCTCGATATTGTCCTCTGTGGGGCAGCAGCTCACACCAGGATAATCATATCCTAAGTCCAGTCCCCCTCCAGGTTTTCTTATGCGTCACACATCATAACTTATCTGGGGAACAACTCACACTAAGATAATTCATATCTTCTGTCCAGTTCCCAAGAATAGCTCACACCAAGATAATTCATATCTTGAGTCCAGTTCCTAACGTTTCCTTAAGGGAAACAACTCACGCCATCTTTGCGTCTAGTTTTCAGGAATAGCCTACACCAAGATAATTCATATCTTGAGTCCATTTCCTAACGTTTTTATAGGGAAAAACAGTTCACACCATCTTTGCGTCCATTTTCTAGGAGCAACTCACACCAAGATAATTCATATCTTGAGTCCAGTTCCTAACTTTTCTTTAGGGGGAAACAGCTCATGCCATCTTTGTGTCCAGTTTCCAGCAATAGCTTACCCCAAGATAATTCATATCTTGAGTCCAATTCCCAACTTTTCTTTAGGGGAAATAACTCACGCCATCTTTGCATCCAGTTTTCAGAAACAGCTCACACCAAGATAATTCATATCTTGAGTCCAGTTCCTAACCCTGACCAACTGCCTAGCACTTTCTTAGCCTTTAAAAACGTGTTTCATTTCTCTTCTTTGATTGCTTACTGTATTGAAAACTTATCTTTAAACAGAACGATCATAACCTTACTAAATGCTTATAGTTCACTTCGTTTTTAACTTAAAAGCTTCTTATAAATGTACTAACTCGTAAAACAACTTTACTTTTAACTTTAAAAGCTTCTTATAACGTAGTACGTTTACTAAATTGTAAAATAACTTCGTTTCTAACTTAAAAGCTTCATATTAAAAAACTTTAGTTGTCGTTCCATAACTCCTTTCAATCCCTTTTAAAACTCAAGAAAGGGGAATAAATAAGCTAAAGGTTTAAAACGTTCCCAAACTTGCTATTATCCAAAACTTAAAGTTCTTGACTCATTTATAAGGCAAATAAGGTTCCTTTGTAACTTTTAATGCAAATGTTTCTTAAAAACATAATGAATTTACTAGCTCTCAACTCGATACTCAATAGAGACTGAAATAAGCAATTAGGATACAAGTCAGCTAAATTTCATAATTAGCACCTTAGGATTTCCTTTTAGGTCGTTTACATCCTTTTAAACTTAAGGAGAAGTCATATACAAACCAAAGCCTTAAACATGTTCAAATTCACTTTTGGTTTACTTTCAAACTTCCTAAACCTATCGACTATTCAGTCGAGTCATTAACTAAATAGTTCGACAATTTAGGATTTCTTATAGGCTACAAACATTTTCATAAGCTACCAGACAATTGGTAAGTGCTTAAAAGCATACGAAGTCATGAAAACATGCATTTAACAATCCTTCTTAAACATGTCTGAATTTCAAAAACTATTCACTTAACGCCACGTAGCACATTGAGGCAAAAAAGGGGGTTCACATGTATCACATTCAAGCACTTTGTATTCAATTCAGCACAATAAGCCACACATGGCCTCGCAATCCGCACGATTGCAGTTAATTCACAACCAAGGCACCCTCCTCACAAGCACCGTACCACAAAGAACCTCAAACCACTCATAGTTCTACCTCAAACCATCCAACTACCATCTTGGTTTCAATTTTGTAATCTAGCATTCTAATCATCATAATATACTGAAAGGCGATTTATTAACTTACGTAACTTACCAACGGTTAACTTACTTAACAAACAGATAACAATTTGCAGGGCGTTGCAACCAACGGTTATAACCATACATACACATATATATATATAGACATTTATATGACCCTAACTTGAAACGAATGCTTAGTAAGCTCAATTAAACTAACTAAGCATGAAAAATAATTATATTAAGGTATCGTAATTAAGGGGTGGAACATGCTCATTTCGTCATTCGAATGTGGTTTCCTAAATTATTTCACAAGCATAATCCAACTAAATAGGCAAGTAACGATTCGAGGCGTTCATTTATTACGTCGAAGTCATTATTCGAATCCAAATAAGTCACTTGAACCTAATACGATTCAAGGCATTTGTTTATTTCGTCAAGGTTACTATTTGAACTTATTTAAGTCATTTTGGACATAATACGTTTCTAGGCATTCATTTGTCATATCGAAGTTACAATTCAAGCATAAATTAACTAATTAAACAAGCATCGATTTAAGATGTTCATGTATCATTTTGAGCCACATATAGGCATAGATTACTAACCAACATATATCAATGCGAAGCCATTTTCAAGCCTTTAAACTAACATATATCGACACGAAGCATTTCTAGGTTATTTCGAATTCACTTCCAAGCATAAAATGACTAGATTAACATGCATCGGATTAAACTGAATTTACGTGAATCGATTCTAAACATACATAACTCATTTCAAACTAACATTTCAGGCATGAACTAACTAAACTAACATGAATCGCAACTTAACGCTTAAAATGATTTTGAAACTACTAATACTTCGGCGGCGAGAAACACCCACCTCGACTCCAAGCTAAGGATTCGTTCGAAGGGCCTTGGGCTTGACTTTAGGTGCTTGAAAACTCCCATCTTCGACTCCTTGCTCACTGACCACACGAACAAACCCTATACCACACCCAAACTCGCACAATTCGAACCCTAATTTCACCCAAACGCTCACTCACTAACTTGAACTTGTGGTGGGTGTGCTTGAGGCTGCGAATTACTCTCAATTTGTAGAAGGTTTGAAGCAACTAATAGCTAAATTGCATGGCAAAACTTGGGTATGCATTTGATGCCCAAAATCATCGCCCAAACCGACCACAAACATGGTGGTTTCTTCGAATTTTTGCCCCGATTTTACAGCAAAAGGTTGATTTGATGATGGGGAGGTGAAATCTGGAGGATTTTCGAGCAGGGTTGAGCGAAAATTGGCGGTTTTGTGAGCATGGTGGCTGGAGAGGAGGAGAAGACGTAGAGCAAAGGGGAGAGGAGAGAGAGAGATGTCGGGGGGGTCGCGGCAGGAGGAAGAAGGAAAAAGGGGTCCGACGAAATTACAAAAATGCCCTCGTTCGTTTTCTTTCTCTCTCTCTCTCTCTCTCTCTCTCTCTCTCTCTCTCTTTTTTTGTTGGGCCTCAAGCTGTTTAATATTCAACACCGCTAGTGTAATCTCGCACCTTATATTTTAAACCCGAATCGATAATACGATCTCTTGTCAATTAGCCGTTTCCAAATATATCAAGGTTCGATTTAATAAACCTCGAGACTAATTTGAAGGTTAACAATCTAACCATGCTCGGGTTCCTACTTGATTTAGTACCGTTAATAGCCCATTTTGAAAGAACTTATTTTCAACCTTTAACGCTTACTAAAAATCATCGAAGATCTTAAAAACTAATAATAATAATATTAACAGCGACAAAAATATTCTTTTTAATAAAATTATCGCTCACATAGGCGCATAGATAATAATTTAACTTATAAAGTTAATAAAAATACGATTTTAGAATGTAGAAGCAAGGGAGTCAGGTGAACTTAAAACAAAGAAGGCGGGTCTTACACTCTTCCCCCCTCAAAAGAATTTCATCCTCGAAATTCTAAACAAAGAAGGCACAACTTCAATCTATACGGTAGGTTTCCAAAAAGGTTTTATTTTGGAATCACTACTTTTAAATTGAAACAAAAAGGCTTATGGTATCTAGTCTCCTCCTTGCCAATCCTCTTCAAGCGTCTACTTACTCTACTTAGGTGCTGAGGGCAAATCACACTGAAGAGAGGTAAATGAGTTGGCATGGAAACCATATTGAGTTTGTTTTTCGATAATCTAGGCTTAGTCCGTATGGCAAGAAATAATTCTATGTAGATGCATCTATGAGTGAGCATCTAAAGGCATGACAATCGAGACAGTGACACCTTAAGATCATGCACTAGTAGTCTCATTCTAAAACATGGATTCAAGTCAAGCAATTACAAAAACTCACTTTGTTGGTATTTGATTATAAACGCTTCGATGGCCACATACACAATTCTATCTATAGGTATTCTTATGGTCTCACGAAAGACATCCACGCAAGCGTACATGAATGCAACCCTCTTTTAAAGTCTAAGGTCGAGGTTATACCTCGAGGTTTGTCCAAACTATTTGGGGTGGGTGAGTAATCAACTAATTAGGGGTAAGAACAATGGTGTTATTGGTCTTACGGCTCTACATTGAGGTTTCACCACATGTTGCCTTGAAAAGGTAACTGTGGAGGTCTGTAGAACTCCTAGTACATATGGAGAGGTTCCACTTTCTACCTTGAGCATTCCTGCTTTTACACATGGTGCTTGTGCTTAAGGAAGTGTTGGGAAGGTATAGATTATTGTCCTAGGAGGTAACGAGGTGATGCATCTGATATAACAATTCCAAAGTTTGCTAGGTTGTTCCTTTCATACCCGTTCTAGGTGTGTTAAGGTTGACATAGCCAGGACACTATCATTCTTATGTAAGGGAATGGTGTTCCATGCCCCGGTGGTCATAATGCTTAGCCAACTAATGAGTAATAGTGGTTATGTGTTGGAAGGGAAGAAAGGCTCTCTATATAGGTGGCAGTCCAAGTTAAGGCCTCATCTAAGTATCAATGACACACATGTTAGGAAGACTTTCAATAACACTAGACAATAATCAACAAGACTGTTATAATCACCCCTATTGATATGCGCACATTCCAAGTTCTCGCTTAGTTGACTTAGCTAATGAAGAATTACATAAAAAGGGGTATCATTTAGAAGGATTACCAATCGTAACAGTCAATCTCAACACGTATGACACAAGGGCATGTACTTGTGAGCCTAAACTCATTCATCATTGCAAAGGCATGCAAGTCCTTTGATGTAATGTAAAAATGGAGCTCGACAATCAAAAGGACATTAACATTTCAAAATCTTGAATTTCAAAGCGAAAAAAATAGCTTATTTATTTTGAGCTTCTTCTCTACCAACCTTCGAGTACGTCTACTCACTCCATTAAGGGGCCCGAGGAGAAAATTGTACTTTAGGGGCAAAGACGAGCTTAGAAAAAGATTTTCAATCACTCGAGTCTAAATCAACGTGCTTTAACTATTGATTGTCCTATCAGAGCACATGAAGAAAACATTTCCTAATCGAATCATCGCTTGGTTCACATAAGGATGTGCGGGTTAACTGGGTTCACATTCTAACACGACTCACATACATCCCTTTAACCGGATCACCTAAAACTCATTCAATGAAGTCAATTAGCACGTTAGGAACATATTGCACCAATGAAGTACACACAATGCCACCTGAAGGTGTGAAGAGAGCTATTTGACTCCTATACTAACGCACAACTCGCCACTTTTACTTAATTGACCTTCTCGAGCCATGCATAACTAGTTAAGTGCAGTAACAACCATACAAAACTCACATTTGCACACAAAGCACAACATACGTCACATTTTCTCAACGTGTTCCTAGGCGACTATATGAAATGCAAGACTCAAGTTGCGGCCTACGGTCGCAGGACCTTTGCACTGATACCATCAATGTAACACCTCCAGCCCCTAGGGTCGGAAGCGTTACATTTTCTTAACTTATTACTTAAATTCTGCGGCGAAACGGACTGAGTTTCCTCTAAAAACTGACCGTTTTCAGGCTAAAAGCCTTACAATAAACTCCTGCAAATCAACGGAAGCGTAAAACATTTAAAAGAATCTCAACGGCCACACGCCGGCGTTCATAACTCAACGAGCCACATGCTCGGAGTACACCAAACAGAATAGTTCATTAATAAAGAAGAAGTGAAATATACAACTCAACGGTTCACACAGCCGGAGTATTGGGGTTTGTATCCCAAAATATAATTAACTTTAACCAAGAAGATATCTAACTATTTAGATGGTTGGCTTATACGGCCATACAGAGCGACCTTTATACCATATGCATTACATGAACTAGAATAATTATTTACAAATGTTTACAAACTAAGAATACTTTACATGACTTCATTAAGAACGTAAGTAGGCACACATGACACCTTGCAAGCGAGAATAGACTCCATCTTGACATAGCTGATTCAACTTCTTCCTGTCACAAAGCAACCTGGGGAAAAAAGGGAAAAGAGTAGTGGGATAAGCAGCCACACGCTCAGTGAGTATCCCCTGACCCCCTTAAAAACCAAAACAGTTGCAGGTAATAATATCTTTAATAGCCACATATCACGTATTCATACTTTACTATCATATTAGACATTCAAAATCCCCAAGGAAAGGTCACCATCCTTAAAACTTCATTCTAACCCCTTAACTCATTACTAGGCCCTGAAAGGCCAAGCTTTCCTGCTAACAAACAGTAGGCACATAATCAAACAAGCAACAAGGATTGAGTATGAAGCTTTCAAACATACTTTTGAAATCATAGTGACTCTTCATATATTCTAAGAATGGTTTATAAATCACGCCAACATCTTTAAAGCTTATAATTCTTGCTAAAAGTTCTTGAAACATCCAAATTGGCAAGGAAGACTTGGCAAGAAATGTTCTTTCATGGGATATGCATATTGAAAAGCTTAAAAGCCAGATGCATTACCAGGATGTAACGATACGTCATTTGAAACTTCATTTAAACCATACTTGAAAGCTTATTCATAAGATATGGGCAGAATATGCACATTTGAAAGCTTTCTTTCATTTCTTAAAAAAACCACTTTAGTTAGCCCCTTGAGGCTCATATGCTTTAAAAGAAACTTCTTTCGAATTGGTCCTCTAATGATCCTTATAAGCTTTTCAAATCTGATTCAATATGGCCTTGCAATGGCCCTTATAAATCTTTCTTTTCTAAAATACTTAAAATGGCGGAATGCTAACTTCTTTTCTTACTTATTAGAAACTTACTCATAGTATAAAAGCATTTTATTGTGCTGGCTAAGTAAGATTATAACTCACAACCAACGTTATCCCTGTGGTATACATACTTAACTTTTTGGCCAAAACGCGTCTTAGTAGAGCAACTCTAACCTCGATACTATCCTCTGTGGGGCAACAGCTCACACTAAGATAATTATATCCTGAGTCTAGTGCCCCTCAAGGTTTTCTTGCGCGTCACACATCATAACTTGTCTGGGGAATAGCTCACACCAAGATAATTCATATCTTCGGTCCAGTTCCCAAGAATAGCTCACACCAAGATAATTTATATCTTGAATCCAGTTCCTAATTTTTCTTTGGGGGAAACAGCTCACGCCATCTTGGCGTCCAGTTTTCAGGAGCAGCTCACACCAAGGTAATTCATATCTTGAGTCCAGTTCCTAACTTTTCTTTAGGGGGAAACAGCTCACACCATCTTTGCGTCCAGTTTCTAGGAGCAGCTCACACCAAGATAATTCATATCTTGAGTCCAATTCCTAACTTTTCTTTAGGGGGAAACAGCTCATGCCATCTTTGCGTCTAGTTTTCAGCAACAACTTACACCAAGATAATTCATATCTTGAGTCCAGTTCCTAACTTTTCTTTAGGGGAAACAACTCACGCCATCTTTGCGTCCAGTTTCCAGGAACAGCTCACACCTAGGTAATTCATATCTTGAGTCCAGTTCCTAACCCAGACCAACTGCCTAGCACTTTCATAGCCTTTAAAAACATGTTTCATTTCTCTTCTTTGATTGCTTACTATGTTAAAAACTTATCTTTAAACAGAACGATCATAACCCTACTAAATGCTTATAGTTCACTTTGTTTTTAATTTAAAAACTTCTTATAAACGTACTAACTCGTAAAACAACTTTATTTTTAGCTTTAAAAGCTTCTTACAAACGTAGTACGTTTACTGAATCATAAAACGACTTCGTTTCTAACTTAAAAACTTCGTATTAAAAACTTCAATTGTCATTCCATAACTCCTTTCAATCCCTTTTAAAACTCATGAAGGGGGAATAAATAAGCTAAAGGTTTAAAACGTTCCCAAACTTGCTGTTATCCAAAACTTAAAGTTCTTGACTCGTTTATAAGGCAAATAAGGTTCCTTTGTAAACTTTCAATGTAAACATTTCTTAAAAACATAATGAATTTACTAGCTCTCAATTCGAAACCCAATGGAGACTGAAATAAGCAATTAGGATACAAGTCAGCTAAATTTCATAATTAGCACCTTAAGATTTCCTTCTTAGGTCGTTTAAATGCTTTTAAACTTAAGGAGAAGTCGCATACAAACCAAAGCCTTAAACATGTTCAAATTCACTTTTGATTTACTTTTAATCTTGCTAAACCTATCGAGTACTTAGTCGAGTCACTAACTGCATAGTTCGATAATTTAGGATTTCGTATAGGCTACAAACATTTTCATAAGCTACCAGACAATTGGTAAGTACTTAAAAGCAATTGAAGTCACGAAAACCTACATATAAAAATCCTTCTTAAACATGTCTGAATTTCGAAAACTATTCACTTAATGTCACGTAGCACATTGAGGGGAAAAAAGGGGTTCACGTGTATCACATTCAAACACTTCATAATCAATTCAGTACAATGAGCCACCCATGGCCTCGCAATCCACACGATTGCAGTTAATTCACAACCCAGGCTCTCTCCTCACAGGCACTATACCACAAAGAACCTCAAACCACTCAAAGTTCTACCTCAAACCATCCAACTACCATCTCGGTTTCAATTTTATAATCCAGCATTCTAATCATCATAATATATTGAAAGGCGATATATAGACTTACGTAACTTACCAATGCTTAACTTACGGAACAAACAGATAATAATTTACAGTGCACTGCAACCAACGGCTATAACCATACACACACATATATATATAGACATTCATATGACCTTAACTTGAAACGAATGCTTAGTAAGCTAAGTTAGACTAACTAAGCATGAAACACAATTATATTAAGGTATCGTAGTTAAGGGGTAGAACATGCTCATTTCGTCATTTGAATGTGGTTTCCTAAATTATTTCACAAGCATAATCCAAGTAAATAGGCAAGTAACGATTCGAGGCGTTCATTTATTACATCGAAGTCATTACTCGAATCTAAATAAGTTACTTGAACCTAATGCGATTCAAGGCATTTGTTTATTTCGTCAAGGTTACTATTCGAATTTATTTAAGTCATTTTAGGCATAATACGTTTCTCGGCATTCATTTGTCATATCAAAGTTACAATTCAAGCATAAATTAACTAATTAGACAAGCATCGATTTAAGATGTTTATGTATGTATGTTATATATATAATATATTATATATAAATATTTTATATATATATATATATATAATATAATATATAATAGTATTAAATATGTCTATGTATATATATGTATATATATATTTATAATTAGACAAGCATCGATTTAAGATGTTTATGTATCACTTTAAGCCACATATAGGCGTAGATTACTAACCAACATATATCAATGCGAAGCCATTTTCAAGCCTTTAAACTAACATATATCGATACGAAGCATTTCTAGGTTATTTTGAGTTCACTTCCAAGCATAAAACATCTACATTAACATGCATTGAATTAAACTGAATTCATATGAATCGATTCTAAACATACATAACTCATTTCGAACTAAACTTTTAGGTATGAGCTAACTAAACTAACATGTATAGCAACTTAAACCTTAAAACAGTTTCGAAACTACTAATACTTAGGAGGCAGAAACACCCACATCGACTCCAAGCTAAGGATTCGTTCGAAGGGCCTTGGGCTCGACTTTAGGTGCTTGAAAACTCCCATCTTCGACTCCTTGCTCACTGACCACACGAACAGACTCCATACCACGCCCAAACCCGTGCAATTCGAACCCTAATTTCACCCAAATGCTCACTCACTGACTTGAACTTGTGGTGGGTGTGCTTGGGGCCGTGAATTACTCCCAATTTGTAGAGGGTTTGAAGCAACTAATAGCTAGATTGCATGGCAAAGCTTTAGTATGCATTTGATGCCCTAAGTTGTTGCCCAAACCGACTACAAACGTGGTGGTTACTTTGAATTTTTGCCCCGATTTCACACCAAAAGGTTGATTTGATGATGGGGAGGTGAAATCTGGAGTATTTTCGAGTTGGGTTGAGCGAAAATTTGCGGTTTTGGGAGCTTGGTGGCCGCGTTCATGGTGGCTGGAGAGGAGGAGAAGATGTAGAGCAAAGGGGAGAGGAGAGAGAGAGACGTCGGGGGGTCGCGACAGGAGGAAGAAGGAAAAGGGGGTTCGACGAAATTACAAAAATGCCCCTCGTTCCCTTCTCTCTCTCCCCCCCTCTCTCTCTCTTTTTTTGGTCTCAAGCTGGTTAATATTCAACACCGCTAGTGTAATCGCGCACCTTATATTTTAAACCCGAATCGATAATACGATCTCTCATCGATTGGTCGTTTCCAAATATATCAAAATTCGATTTAATAAACCTCGAAACTAATTTTAAGGTTAACAATCTAACCATACTCGGGTTCCTACTCGATTTAGTACCGTTAATAGCCCATTTTGAAAGAACTTATTTTCAATCTTTAACGCTTACTAAAAATCATCGACGATCTTAAAAACTAATAATAATAATATTAGCAGTGACAAAAATATTCTTTTTAATAAAATTATCACTCACATACGCACATAGATCATAATTTAACTTACAAAGTTAATAAAAATACGATTTTAGAATGTAGAAGCAAGGCAGTTAGGTTAACTTAAAACAAAGAAGGCGGGTGTTACAGATTGATCGCAATTGTGTGAATTGTGAGGCCATGTATGGCTCATTGGGCAGATTTTGCCAAGTTAAATTATGAAGTGTTTGAATGTGTTACGTGTGAACCCCTCCCCTTAATGTCAGCTTTATCATGTGTGTGAGGGTGAAATTTTGAAAAAGAAGGTTTTTCATGGTTGAAAATAAAAGTAGCCATAACTATTAGTGAATAATGACCTATTTTTAACTATACGAATGCAATTTTTAAGGCATAAAGAATTAAAAAAGGAGTGAGTTGTATGATAAATGATTTCACTGTAAGAGACAGTAAACTTATTAGCCGCTATGGCCATACGCTTTAAATGGCTAAGATAACGTGCCTAGGGGCATATGTAAGATGGGAGCGAACCCGCTAGAACGGGGGAATCCCTAGCATAAGGAGTAGTCCCAGTAGTGGGAAACCCTAGAAGACCCTGACGAGGTGTAGGTCCAATTATGTAGCCATCTCGGGAGTAAGAGCTTATGCGTGAGCGATAGTCTCATTAGGAGTTGAGAAAAGATCTCACCCAACCAGCACATTATGATAATCTTATGTCAAGAGTATTTTCCTAATAAGTAAGAAAAGCAATTGGCATTTCGCCATTTTAAGTATTTCAGGAAAACGAAAGATTTTAAGGGCCATTAAGAGGCCAGTTCGAGCAAGATTCAAAAAGCTTATAAGGGTCATTAGAGGATGACTATAAAAGAAATTTCTTTTTAAAAAATATGAGCCTCAAAAGGCTAAGTAAAGTGTTTTCGGGAAAAAGAAAGAAAGCTTCTTGTACATATCTTATGAATGAGATTCCAAGTATAGTTAGAATAAAATTTCAAATAAAGTATGGCTATGTCCTTGTGATGCATCGTGCATATAAATTTGAACGTGCATATTCTGTGAAAGAAAGTTCCTTGCACAATCTTCATTCCACAATGGTTGGGAGTTAGCAGACTTCCCTTGAAATTCTCTGTCGTTTAATACGATAATGGTATTACTTAAATGTGTGATATGTGACTATTATTGGTATTATTACCTGCAACTATTTTGGTTTTAAGGAGTTGGAAAATACTCACTGTGCGTGTGGTTGCTCATCCCATTACTATTTCCCCTTTTTCCCAACTTTT
>JAKOGI010000630.1:5000-55000 GCA_029747015.1 Carnegiea gigantea
ACGGACTTCTATTACTAAGTGATGTACAATATGAACTTCCATTACTGAGTGATGTACAAACACGTAAATGGACATGAACCACACGAGAGCCCCCAAAAAAAAACCGGTTTCTATGAATGGTCATGCCTGAAGACACTATCTTCCCTAATGGTGTTTCCCATTTCCGCCGCCTACGGAGGGCCCACACGTATGGACTGAGGGCTTCCTAGCATAACAAGCACGTTACACTGGACATGTGCGACGATGACGATGTTGTTGTCGTACATTGCAATGACGACAACAACATCTTCTCTATGTACATGTCGCGGCCCCTATGTACATAAACCAAAGTATACAACGTAGCAAAAAAAGTTGCAGCTGATGGGAATGAAAACAAAGGCACCCCAAAAAAAACCACCCAAGTTAGGAGGGCCCCTTATTAGGCCACCATGCGGAGCAACAAGGACAGTAACATAAGCACAGATGTTGCAGTTGTCAACATCTAGGTGGCTATAGACCGCTTCACAGCGCGTAGGTCATGAGTCAACTACATGTGTGGCTCCTCGGACGATCTCAGTTGCAGGCCAGTCTCCAACACCCTTGCCTTCAGCATATTAACATTCAGTTGCAATTTCGAAATAAGAATGGCCTTATGCTCCCTTGCTCTACTTCGCGCAAACCATATGTCATGATTACAAGTTCTCTGCGGAGGACCTGAAATTGTGTAATCAGAAGTACGTGGCCAAATGGAAGGCACAACAAAGCAGGTGTAAGGTTGTGAAATTTTACCTCACGATAAACTGATCGATGTTTGCCAGGTACGTCGAGGTCGACCACATAGTCAGCGGGCAATCCACAACCATGAAGGAGCACAAACTCAGTTGACCCTGCGGAAGTAATCCTGGGTTGTGGAGCGTTGCATTTAATAGGGGAAGTGGCATTAGATTGTAGGTGGCCAACCACAGCAGCCGACTTCATTGTGTATCACGAAATTAAAAGTCCCCTTTGTGTGGTGCTTGTGGGGGAACAGAGATGGGAGGGGGAAATTTAATGCCCATGGTGGATGCATTTATAGTGACATGGAGCTGTGATGAGTTAGGCAATAGTATAAGAAGTTGGCACCACTTTCTCCCCCTCAAACCATGCAATTATTGTGCGTGACATGTGAAGCAGAAAAGGCCACGTTCTTCCATTTGCAGAAAATGTGCTTCATTTTGTAGTGGGGAATTAATAAGGGGTCCCACCATTATGGAGTACCCCATAACCCTCCCTCCCAATTGAGAAGGCGTTGATTGGGAGAAAGTGGACCACGGTGATTGGGTATTCCTTTGTATCTAATCCCACATGTGTGACTTATTTTACTTAATATAGTGGTATTTAATACTAAGTAACAAAGCCTTCTTCCAAGATACGGAATGAGACGACCATGCTATGGTTATCCTCAAAAATACTCGAATTCGTTTTTGTAATTGAGTGAAGTGAGGACACACAGTCCCCAAGCCCGGACATGTTGTGCATGGTAAGATTGAGTTACCCAACGTAAACACGGTGACACAGGGAACTTAACAATGGAGGCAAAAGTGTGATGAAAGCAAAAATTGAAACGATTGTTGCGAACGTGAATACTACAGCTATGGAGGACAACAAGCACAAACAGGCATACAAGCGAGCCTACGCATAACACAGGTATTTCATACTATCAAACCCGATGTGGCTGTACAAGGAAAAGTGGTGCGTCCAAGCACATATTTATATAAGCAACATGTTTGGGACGACTAAATGAGCAAAAAGTTTGGCATGGTAGTAAGACAATAATATATGACAAATTCTTCCGGTACCAACGAACGTTACCATCCCATCTACAATAGGGTTTGCGCCCGACCTCATGACCACTACCATCGGTGGGCCTCAGAACGACCAAGTTGCCATGATCCACACAATCTACAGTAAGTTGACAACAACGTAGATAGTGAACCTTCCTTTCCACATGTGGAGCTTAGTGTGAAGTTTCATATCCATCGCCCAGCCTTCATCCTACATGAAGTGGTGGTCATTTTGCTCAACTCGAATCATGTCACGCACCTGAAGGAGCTCCTCGGCAAGCTCGTCTATGACGTCCCTTGCTTGCTTTGGGCAGTCAGGGTCAATCACGTTCAGGAACGGGCATGCATGTTCATTCTGTAATTGATCGGAAGGGGATTAGGTACGAAAACAAAGGGGGGTAAGCGTGTATGCTTTGGGATGCGGACAAAAGCGGTTGACACAGAAGCCAAAAAATTTGGAAAATTACCTCTTGTGGACACGCCACGAAACGACGCCTGTAGTTGTCATCCGTTTCAAAAACGGTAGCTTTCAGCTCGCAGTAGCAGTAGTACTTCTTCCCAGTGTCGAAATAACTTCGGGTGGTCCACGATTCGATTGACCCACGACTATATGCCCTTCTTCTTGAGGGGCCTGGCGTGTTCTCTCTGGAGGGTGTCTGCATCTTAGTCAACTAATAAGTGTAGGATAGAGTGAGTGGGGGCTAGGTACTTGCTATTTAAAATGTTGGTTGGGAGCTTCCACTGAAGCAAAGTAAATGAGGGTTAGTGGGTAACCATAAATGCTTCACCACCAACATACTCCTCACACACTTTAATGGTATGTAAGTAGCACCTGACCTGTGGGGGGAAATGTTAATCAAAGACCGTCCTACGCAAACTTGCATAATGTATTGGGACCCAGTATACCACACCTTAAACGAAGGTGTACCTAGGTAAACGGAGGAGAGTGAAGTGGTAAACACATGTGATGGAGTGGGCCCCATAACATTAGGGCGAGCACTTTTGAATGAACTAAGGTAGAAGCACCCTCTGCACGGGGGTATAATGTCTGTGTACCATGCCAGACATGTCCAGATACTTGTGTACACCAAAGTTTTTAATGAGGTATACCAATGTTGATACGAATTGTGTGCGTGTGGGGTCACCTAGTACGGACACCAAATGAGTTAATTCTGTGCGGCAAGAACTTTAATGTACCTATGGAGTTGGTGTGAGGTGGTTGGCTGGAGTAGATAAGGTACTCATACATTATAAGTACGCCCCAAGGAGTGGAGAATAGATTGCAAACTTCCATTACTCTGCAGCAGCAAGCAAGTTGGATGACACCTGCATTGTTATTGCGAACAACAATGTCGGCGCCCGCCCATCCTCCCCCAGGTAATGCAGATTTACTCGCAACAATTGGTTGGATAGATGGACCTACTTTCGTTCCTATCGACAACCTGACCCTGCAGTCATTTATGGACTGCCCGGTGCGATACTGGACAGACTTTGATGTTGCCACACGACAACAACTACACAACTTAAGGTGCACCCTGCCATCTGGCGTACATGTGGCAGTGCAAATTCCGCTAGTTGTTGAGTTTTGTTCGCAGTGGAGTGAACACAAGCGGCAGACTGCATGGCGCGACGGTAGAACCCTCTTACGAGTACACCGTACCACCAAAGAGGACGGTGTGGTTGAGGGGTTTGACATAAAGCCTATACCAAGGCCATCTATCGCCCCACGTCGGACGTTTGAAATTTCGCAGTCCGTGTTGCCATACAATTACTATGGATGAAGCGACGACACTTACCTGCATATCCTACCAAAGGGGCGTGATAGAGCTCAGATTGACATAATGTCCACCCCCATGGAAGAGGGGAATGCGATTACGTACACGGTGAACATGGTAGCAACCAACAACCGTGTCGGCATCCCACCACGCATTTCGGACTACTCTAGTACCGACATCCGCATTGCGGTTTGGAACTGTAGAGGCATTGCATGCGCATCATTCCTGCCGAATCTAAGGGGATTACTTACAGTCACTAGGGTTGCCATAATGGTGGTGACGGACATTAGAGTCGGATATGATAATGCAAGGGAGATCCTGCGAAGAACGGGAATAGACCATAGGTTCACAACACCCATCGGCTTTGTCGGTGGTGTGGGTATTTTCTGGGAGTCATCGAAGGTGTTCTTGGTGCCCCGCAAGTTTGAAGACACACACGCGAAGTTTGTGGTAAAGGCAAGTGCCGACAATTTTATGCACGTAACCTATGCAAACTTTGTTGCCATTGTCTGCGATACTACATGCAAACAATGCACTTGTACTACTGTTGATGCATATGTGTCTAACTTTATTGTGAATTGGTGTAGGGAGTTCAATAATGATGCGAAGTCAACAGGTACAAATGTCACACGGCTCTTGCCATGTTGCAGTCTACCTTATATCATCAGCACCGACACTTGTTCGTGTTCCGAACATTGTCCTATGTAGTGTTATGTCTGTCATCCATTTTGTGACCTATTTGTGTGTTATGTACTTTAAGACAATCTGCGTTTATGGTCCCCCCTTTTACATGAATGCAACCTTTGAGCAACTCCGCTCACGCACCCACCACCGTAATTCAGTGTCACTCACTTACTTTGACCCAACAGTCTAGTTCTGCGTATACAAACTATGATTGGCACGCATTACGTTCGATACAGCCTTATTCCCCCTCTCTGCCCCCATCCCACTCCCACTATACATGACCCACGCAGTTCTTTTGACAGGTGCGTGTACCTACACCTATACAGGGGCCTACCTAGGTGTACATAGGTCGGCCCAGTGGTTGACCTGAATAAGGCGTGTCGTTAAGAGGTGCACAACTCATACCGCATTGATGATTTCCACCAACACCCAAGACGTTGTGGGGTCCTACATGTCATGGTTGGGGTGCTGAAAATGTCATGTCGGGTTATAGTAAAATATGTGCGGGGAAGTGCAATGGGGATCGGAGATCTGTACGTCAAGCTAACCCATGTCATAAACGGTGATGAAAACAAACATATACGGACCCGCCTCCTTTGGCAAATATGGGTTCACCCCAAATTTTTCCACTACAACAGTGATCTCATGCCACGTTCAAGGTATTTGTTTATGTGGTCATTAGCCACATATTTCCATTATAATATGAGTTCAACGCACTACGAATGAACCCTTTCTTTTTACATGATCATCAAAACGCAACTATCGTACTTGATTCATAACAACCATGAGCACAACACAATTAAAACGTTCACAAAACCCGACATTATCGCATACCCCCTAAAGATATATGCCACAAGAGCATAATATGATGCGCATGCACTTCTTCAATGACATACTTCCCATGTTGCATAAGCATCATAAGCTTTTGGTATGGCCACACAACATTTCACATTTCCGTTGCCTTTCTATCAAATTACAAAACATGCCGAACAATTTGTACACAATATTACATATGCCAAATTCCAACCTCCACATTAGCAATCATCAGTGACACACTTAACAGGGATTTGTGACTCTGAGGTACCTTAATTCTCCGAAAATAATTATTAGGGGTCAATGTTTTTATAATGTATTCCAAAGTATCTACTATTTTGGGTAAATTATTAATAGGGGACGACATTTTTTGAAATAGTTACTGGTCGAAGTTTTTCTTTGCAACTTAGTCCCTGAACTTTTTAGAATTTGCATAATAGTCCCTGGAATAGGAAAAATGTATAAATAAACTATTTTTAGGGGTTTTTATAGGAAATATACTTATTTTAACTGATTTAACTTCTTATAATGACTTTACTGGTACTAGTTATCACAATCTACTATTTATATCTTATATATTATAATTTCTGTGGTTATAGGCCCACCATGCTTAGCAAAATAATTAAAACTTAATTAGAGAGTTTCGACTGTTACCTGAACATAGTTGACGCTACACTCCGGCGTTCCTCTAGCTTTCGGTTTACAGAGATTGCTAATCTCAACCCCACCTTCCTTAGATCAGGTACAGGATAGATTTGTTTCGTTTCCTACCTCAAACCGTAGTCACTAATTAAGTTTTTAATCTTTTTCAAGGATAGTGAAACTTTAATCAAGAACTTATAATATTTAAGACATAAGGTTCAATTGGATAACATTCCCTACTAGGAAACTTCTTTTATTGAAAGCTTAAAAGTGGTTATATTACAATGGAATGCTTTGAAGAGAAACTTAAGCTAAGATCATTAGAGATGCTTGCTCATGGAGAAATAGAGAATCCCAACTTCTCTCTTGCTCAAGAATGCTCAAATGACCGTGTCCTTTTCAACTCTCGACCTCTCTATTTATAGAGGGGATGGGGGTACATAGGATGCCCTAAAGGCTATAGTACATAAAGATTTTTCACATGGCTACAGTTGTCTACAGTACACTGTCGGCTACAGTACACACTTTATTTTATAAATCAGGCACTTATCAAAATAGTACAATAGTGGGATAGCCTTTTCAGAATGACAAGACTAATCATTATTATTGAGATTCTGTATGCTTTCATCTCCAATTATATCTTCTAGATCCTCATTACCTGGATATTCATCAAGATCTTCATTAATTTGGTTAAAATGCTCTGGATCATATTCTTCAAACAACTCAAGGAGATATTTCTTTTCTTCTTCTGATAAGAATTTTTCAGCGCCAACATCAAAGAGATAATTAAAAATTTCTTCTGATTTTGCACTGTCCACTTTCATGTAGTCATTGAATTCGTTATTATAGGCAAAAGTAGTGTTTTCACAATGCATTAGTGTTTTTTCTTTTTCAATCAATGCCCAACATTGATGATAAATGCTGAAAAACCCGATTGCCCTTGCTAATGCAGGACCAGTAACTATATGTACCGGATCTCCATGAATCCAATTTTGTCGTTGATTATTGGGATCATCACAATCAACAATTTGGACAAGATAATGGGCTGGTTTGGCTTTTCCATTTTCATATTCAATCAGGGTACCATAAACCTCCAAAGTTAAGTATCTGCGAATTGGAATTTTTGTTGGTCCCTTAGGAGATTTAAGAATCCAATGGAACCTTTTAAACATATATTGCTGGAACTTAGTTAAGGTTGAGAAAAATGAAAAATTAGGATCTGGGACTTCTGAGAAGTAAAAAACCATCCCATATGTCTAGGCTTTGAAGACAGGATCTCGGTGTGATATTGAATTGGATGGGAAACAAATGCCACTGACTCCAGATCTGTCGGAAAAATAAATCGTTGTGCTCCAAGACTCCCAAATATCATAGAAATAGTGATCATAAAAGTCAACGCAGGCTGCATACCATTCCTTGAACCATTTTTCTTGGATATGAGAACTTATTTTTTCTTGGATATCATAAGGACACCGAAGATAGCTAATCTATAATTCTAGAAGGAAAAATCTTTAAGCTATTAGGTAGGTAGTAGAAGGTAGGCTAAAGCGTGATCTACTTTTTGTATGGAATTCTAAGTTATCAATAAGGACTTTACTAGAAGGTGTAACCCGCTCTAGTAGAAGTGGCATTTCATTAAGGATTTCCTCCTTTTCTGGTAGGAGGTTGGCTTTGATGATCACCATTGACGAGTTCTCGAGTTAGACTATCTGCCGGAGAGTTCTTTGATCCCTGTATATGTTCAATAGAGAAGGAAAACTGGTTAAGCCATAATTGACAATGCAAGAGTCGCCCTTGCGCTTGCATATTTGATAAATTCTTTTTCATAAAATCGAGTATTCTTTTGCAATCAGTTTGAATGAGAAAAGGTTTAGGGGCTAAAAAGATTAAGAATTTTTCAATTCCCCTTATGACTGCAAGAATTTCTTTTTCCATCGTGGGATAATTGCATTCTGCTTTATTAAAACTTCCACTGCAATATTTGCAGAGTTTTTCTCCTTCTTTGATTTTGAGTACCGCACTCCAGTGCTCATTGCTGGTATCTGTCTTAAGAATGAAATCATCTTCTTCATTAGGCAAATTAAGGACAGGAAGATTTTTACACATCTTCTTGAAATTTTGAACAATGTTGGTATCATTAATAGTCTATGTCCAGCTAACATCTTTCTTGAGTTTTTGCTGTAATGGTTTTCTTAGTTTAGCTAAATCTTTAATAAAATCAGAAGCATAGGTAAGACATCCAAGAAACCTTTCTAGTTACTTTCTATCTTTAATGTTTTCAAGAAAATTTTCTATTTTTTCCAGAATATGTTTTTGCAGAATAATCTGTCCAGCTTTTATCTCTAGACTCAAGAACTCAATTTCTTGTTCAGCATAAATGCACTTGTTTTTCCCAAATATCATACCATGATCAATGCATCTTTGGGTGACCGCCGAGACATCGTCTTTGTGCTATTCTATGGTTTTGGAAAAGATAAGGATATCATCAATGTAGACTAAACAACAATGACTAAGGTCCTTGAAGATGTTATCCATTCTTCTCTGGAATATTTAGGGTGATTTTTAAGACCAAATGGCATTATTATCCATTCATAATATCCTTGTGGTGTACTAAATGCAGTTAAAGGGATACTTTTCTCATCCATTTTTATCTGCCAATAACCACTTTTGCAATCCATTTTCGAGTACTAAGAGGCTCCTTGAATTCTATTAAAAAGGACTGTTTTTTTAGGAATATAGTAACCATCAAAGACAGTATTATTATTAAGCTTTTTGTAATTGATTACCATTCTAGCTTTTCCTCTTTTTTCCTCCGCATGATTTCTTACCATGAAAGCGGGACTGGTGTGAGGACTCTTACTATTTCTAATTAATCCTTTATCCAGAAGTTCTTTGATTTGTTTATTAAACTCTTGAATGTCCTGGTGGGTATACACCATTTGTTTAACTCGGATGATAGTGTTCGGATTTAATAAAGTGATTTTAGCAAATGTTTTGTCTTTATCCCAAAATTTCAGAGGATTGTCAAAATAGAGTTCTTCGCATAATTTTTCTTGTTGTTTAATAATCTGCTCTTTAACAAATAACTCGAGTAATGAGATTATTAGTGCTACTTCTCGTTATGCAGGCATTACCTTCTCACCGCGCTGGCTGTGTGTAAATTCAATTTTCTGATGAGTGTAAGCCTTACTTAATTTTTCAATAGGAACTGAGAGGCCATTAATTGTAAATATTATTTGATTTATGGTCTGGGTGCATGGAGAATATTATCTTTGAAAATTATACCCAATAATCATATCATGAGATGGTTGATCAGTAGCCCATAGTACTGGTATAATACATTGAACTCCTCCTAATTCTTTGGATAATTCTTCTATGGCTTCGTTGTGGCTCATAATACTATTATTAACTATTCTTACTTTTAAAGAATTTTTAGCTCTTTTCCACATAAATTTAGGAAATAATATTCTTTTTCAAAGCATACAGAACAACCACTATCTATCTAGGCACACAGTTCATATTTCTTATATCCCTCTAAACATACCTTTATTGGGATATAGATGCTATTAGGGTTTGTATTAGTAGCTTCATAGGATATTTTCATGGTTATATTTTTGATTAATTCATCCTCATAAATTGGTTCACTAATAGTTTTAGTTTTGTATCCAATGATCTTTCTTTCTAGACTTGTTAATCGGTCTAAACTGGGTCTTGCAACTTTAAAACTCATTCTATTCATTTCACTAGTCATGCTAACTGTATCATCTTCCTTAAGTTCTTCTTTAACGGATGAAGATCCTTCTCCCCAATCTGACCTTGTGCTCATACTTCTTAATAATTGGGGTTTAATGGTGATTTTTCCTTCCTCATTAATTTTTATTACATTTTTCTTATTAATTTTTGTAGGATTGGCAAAGCTAGATATCCATGAACGATCAATTTTTATATCTTGAGGGTTAGACTTGATTCTTTGGATCTTCTGCATGGAGGTAGGACTTTCAAATTTTTCTACTTCTATCATTATTACCTTAGTCTTAAGGTCTATCATATTATCTAGCTTGTAGATAATTTTTCAAAATATCCTTAAAGGATATCCTCCTCTTTTCATATCCTTAAAGGCTCTGATACCACTTGTTGGGGAGATCCAAGGAGGGAGCCTACTTCAACCAAGGTCTATGGCAACAAGCCCAAGTGAGGTTCCATCCCAACTGTTTTAATCTTAAGGGATAAGAAGTTTTTTGCAAATTCATCCTTTAGACTCACATAATATCCAGGTCGACAGTTGAAACCTACTGACCCATTACATAAATTGGTTTTTATCCCTGTGATTATCTGGTTATTAAATTTGGTATGCCTAATATCACAGAGTATAGCGTAAAGATCAATATCTTTACCATAATATTGTAATGGAGTGATTTGAACTTAGACACTTCCGACGTGGATGTACCTATACTTTCTATCTTTGTTATGCTTAAGGATATTTTCCCAATTAATAAGATTAACTTCCCCAACGTCATACTCACAATCCTTTATCTCAAGATCTCCTTCCATCATTTCACATATGTATTTGCTTTTTAATTGAAAAATGAATTTTTTATAGATCATATCCTTTTAGATTATGGGAAGAACCTAATCTCCCTTGACTTCTTCATGATCATTGTCTACTATAAACTCTTCTCCTTGAAGATCACTAAGGCTAACCGAGCTACTTTCCATCATATGGCTAGTTTCTTCATAATCACTTTCTTCATATTCATTGTCCTCTGTAATTTCAACAATTCTTTTGTTGTTGCCTAGGGCTAGGTCTAAAGCCTCATCTTCACTAAGCTCAACATAATCTAGGCTTCCTAAGGTTTTCATAAGTTTATTATTTTTTCTGTTTTTGCATTCATTAGCATAATGTCCTACTTCTCCGCATGCCCAACATTTACAGTTATTTTTTCCTGCCGGGCAATAAGCAGCTTTCCTAAAAAATCTACGCTTTTTAGGACTTAGTTTGTTATAATATTTTCTTCTATATTTTTCGCCTCTTTGCTTGTTAAAGCCCTTTTGCTTATAGAATTTTCTTTTTCTTCTTTTTTTAGATTCTTTCCCCCATTGGTAAGGTGAATCCTAGCAAGTTAAGAACTGTTTCTTAATCTTCGTTTGCTTTTGAAGATCAAGACATTGTTCATTGACTCATTTTCACAAAAAGAAAATTCTTGAACCAAAGGTATCAACAACATTTGTTCGTTCCAGCCATGCCATGTATTTTCATTAATTATAGAATTTATAGGATATGACAATTTGTCATAGAACATGCCAGGATTGGTTTTATTATGCTCAATTTTGTAATAATATTGACTAAATTCTGTAATATAATTTTCTAGGTATCTCATATCCTATAGTTCTATGTTGTTAATTTTTCTTTGCCATTCTCGTGCTTTTTCTTTAGAATCAATTTTAGCTCCGATGAATTCAGTTTCAATTTCTTTGCACAGACTTCTAAACATAGCAGCTGGTATTTCCATCGTTCTTAAAGTATTTTTACCATCTTCAGTTAAGGAATCATACCAGTCAGCTATAGTGCCAGAGAAACTATACTCAATATAATTTAGAAAGTTTACCGCAGTCCATGTAGTATTTAAATTTAAGACACTGTTCATTCCTCTTTTCCAGTGCTCAAATATTTCTTCTCTATTACGAGCTCCATCGATGTTTAAGATATAACTAGTTTGACTAAATGGGGTAAGGCCAATCTCTTCATAGGTTGTGGTTTTCCTTGGGACAAACGCGAAGGAAAAATTACATGTTCGTCCTGTAGGAACATACCTAGGTCTTAAGGAATGAGTGTTTCTTCTGGATGGTTCACCAAATTCTTCTAGTTTAGGAACAACATTCTTAACTAGATTAGTTTCTGTTTCACATAGGTCAATTTCTTCCCCAGTCTCATTGATTTCATTAATCATTTTACCATATTTTTTGTCAAGTTTTCTTCTAATTTCTTCTAATGGTAAAACATTAACATCTCTTAATTTTATCAGATTCATCTGCTAATATATTTCTTCTTCTAATTGGACAGTATTAGTCTCTTCATTGTCATCAGATAAGACATCATATTTATCACTAATTGTGCTCATTATTTTGTTCAATTCTTCTGGATTTTGTTCCTCATCCAACATTTTTTGTAGTTCTTCAAGACCATATTTTTCATACTCCATCTTCTTTTTCTTTCTTTTCAGTCGATTTTTTACCAGATTATTCTCCTACTTCTTTTTGGATTTTAATCTCTTGCAAAGAAAATGGAATCTTATTTTTTGAATTTTGAAAAGGATATTTATGTTGATAAGGAGTGCTAGTTCTAGGACGAGGGTTTTCACTATGTCTAACTTTGTTAATAAGAGAAAGGTGGACAATCGTTAGCTGATTTTTAAGATCTTTTAGTTCAATCTTAATTTTAACTAATTCAGTTTTTAATTCTAAAACTATATTAGTGATATAGTTTAATTGAGGTGCTAATGAGATATTACCTTCTGATGAGTGAACAATATGTGAATAATTAGGTCCAGGGCAAGCAGATGATGGTTCAAGCATTAATCTTAGCTAATCACAGTTAATTAACTTAATTAGTCATTAATTAGCTTAATAATTGCAATCATTTTTGTGCACCTGACTCTGATACCAGATGAAAGAGAACGTCGAGATCTATTAGTGAGCAAAAAACCACGAACACTTTTTTCAATTTTTCGAAAGTAAGTTTTTAAGGATTGACGGTAAATTTGTAAATATGAAAAGTTTAAGAGCTTAAAAGAAAATGTAAATAGTGAATTGTCCCCTTAAAATAGTTTCCACAGAATGTTATGTACCTTTAAATGTATTTTAATAACATGATCTCCTAGTTATGATTTTCACATAAAGTGGGATACCTGGCAGTGATTTTTCCCATGTAACACATATAACATTGTTGTTGTGCATAACAATATGTCTACTCGTGTTTGACACAATGTCTACCATGGTACTCATTGCATGCGCAGTGGGTATGTGCCAGCAGGGTGGAGGGAATCACTGCAGCAGGCCTGGGATACACACAATACTGCATTGCTGTGGCGCACACCACCTTCACATAATTCTGTAAAATGTACTGCAACAAGGTAACTACATTCTTAATAGGGAGTGGACAGTTGAGCATGTCATAACCGACCGATGCGGAACCCACCATTCGCGGACTGTGATCATGAATGCAAGTTTGCAGCTTCAGGGTGTATATATACACTGATGCGTACCGTACCTTCACGTCTGAGCCACCTATGTTGCATACGAACCATCCAAGAGATCCTCAACTTCGACAACATCACCCTCATAAGTTGGATTGAAATATGCTCTAGGATTATGACATGTGTGCCTTGTATGGCCTACTTCACCGTATTTTGAGCACCTCTGCACTTTCTTGTCCTGGCTTTGAGACTCTCTTTGCTTCGAAGGCAGCCTGCTTGGATGTCGGCCATTGTTAGGATGTAATATGCACTTGTAGTCCTCATCCAGTTCTTCCTTACCAACTATAAGCCCTGTCTTTCCATCCACTATTCCCATGTCGTGCGTTTCCATGGGGTGCACAAGTTGGTTGTATATGACTTCCTATGTTGTTGTCCTATAAATAGGGTGCACGTAGTCATAAACCTATAGGTTGACATTTGCTATCACAGCCAGAGCATGACAGCATGGAAGGCCGCGCATCTGTCACTGCCTACAAGTGCAAGTCTGTTGCCCCAACTTCATAACTAATCGACTGCTGTCGGTCAACTCAACACTGTACTCGCCTAACATCAAACTATAACACTCTACAGCTGCAATACAACTCGTTTTTTTGTAAGTGTCCGCCAACTTCTGCTCTATCCTCTCCCCCACCCCGTTCTTCCACTTCAGAGTATCGGTCTTGTGCTTATCCATCTTTTTACCGAGCTTCTATAGGTGGCCACTAACAAGCCAAGGAACACGCATCGGACGTAAGCGGTGCATCCAATTGTTCTAGCTTTCTATCACATTATTCTTCATTCGACCCCATCTCTCCTTAGTAAACTTCGATGCAGCCCACTGCTCAGGCTCATTGTCCTCCACCCAAGTTCCAAGCTCTGTCTTATAGCACCTCAACTCGTCCAATGCGACATTGTACTCCCCCACTGTTGGTGCGTAGGCGACCCTGTAGAAGATTTCCTTCACTATCTGCTTTGTCACTTCTTTGCAGATGCCATATTTAGCTACCTCCTTCAAGAAGTTCTCAATCAAGTGTCGTAGGCAGTAGCTATGGTACTTTTTTCCATACACTTGTGCCACCGTACGCAGAATTGCCCGGTGCTTGTCTGACATTATGACCGGATTTAGACCCCCTAAACACTGAGCAACCATTTCCAAGAACCACACCCACTCTTCAATTTTCTCCCCACAGACAATGGCGTATGCGAAGTTGAAGAGATGGTTGTCTGCATCTAATGCACAGGCCACCAACATACTCCCCTGGTAAGGTCTGCTCAGATGAGTTCCATCAACGAATAGTATGAGCCTGCACTCGAGCTTGAAGTCATTTACATTGGCAACGTATACCACAAACATCCTATAAAACTTGCATCCATCAACCTCACACACTGCGACTGACCCTAGGTTCACCCTCATGATCGCCGCACGCATCCAAAGGAGCAATTTGTAATGATCCACTGGCTTACCAAGTACTATCATGCGGACGAACTCCCTTGTCCTCCATGACTGCCTGTATGTCAGGCGAATCCCTAACTCCAACTCCAGATCTTGCATAATGTCTTTCTGAGAGTAGTCAAGACATAACCACACTTTACCCTCAATGAGGTGCGTTAGAAGTTCTGATCTGACATGATGTCTGCCCCAGATACCCATCTGACATTGCTCCCCTACACTGTGTACATGCTGCCCTCTAAAGTCTTTCAACAACATCACCTGTGTGTTCTTCCCACCTCTAACACATATATAGAGTGGACAGTCATCAGCGTCACACCAGACCACAATTCTTTGTCTGTAATTCCTCTCAAACCGATAGTTGAAGTGGTTCGCGATCACATATTTGCATATCATTTGCCTAAATGCTTCCGCAGATTGAAATATCTGTCCCTCCCCCTTAATTAACTTCTTTCATATGCTCAGCTTACGATGATAACTTCGGGCTTGCATACCAGAATGTGGCCTCACATTATCATTTACATCATTCCCATCAGCACATCCTTTCCTTTTGTTCCCATAAACACATCGTTTCTAAGCTGCTTGCTCGTCAGCTGCATCGTCCTCCTTTGTTGCTTCTTCATCACCTGTATCCTCTGATGCCACATATATCTCATCGTCATCTGACATTTCAATTGTATCCCCTCCTAGTCGTAACCAGCTCGCTGGCAGCTCACCTCCTTCACTCAGAATACCCATCAGTTTCGCCACCCGTAAATGATTAGTGGAGCATAATAATTACATCTTTATCAAAGTCGTACCATTTTACTCTTGCTTGGTTGTTACCGCTTTCTTTACCCACTTCCACACCATCATCTCACTATCTCCCACTTCTGGCTATTTGCTTGCCTTCACCACAATCTCGCACTCTTCCTTCGTAAACAACACCCCTCCCCTGTGCTCGTATCACCAGACCGCCGTTCCCGATAACATACTATAGCCATGCTCATCATTACCCTTGAAAATCACCTTCATATCACTGTCCCCCTTAACTGCCACCAACATCTCCCTATCATACTTCAAACTGTACCACAATTTTTCCTCCAATATATCACTTCCTATCATCTCCCTCACCATTTTCATCAGTTCCTCCAGCCCCATTCCTTCCTTCACCACCATACATTTTCTCTACCCACCCTCATATGTAACTTTTTCATCTCCACTTTCCGCCAATATTCCCCCCACAAAACATACATAACTATGTCCCCCCCCACCTTCTCGAGCTATTGCAACATTCACATCCATTGCTCGTTAGTATCCCCATAACTAGCACCTTGTATCCCCTTCCCAATTAATAGCAAAGGTTGTAACCTGTACCCTGCATGTCAGATGAAGCAAATATTTAGTCATGTACTCCATTCTTGCCCAACATTGATGCATCACATTTACATCAGTTCGTCCCACCCATTGTCCCCACCATCTTACCCAACAACTTCACTATGCCTATGATGGTATTCCCTTAACACACACATGATACCCAGTGCTACAGTGTTCACCAGCTACCCCCTGATCTACCCATATTTGTTGCCCTCACCCTCTCCCCACCCCAAAATAAATACCCAACCCGCTACTTAACCCTTTCTACCTGCTGTAACACTTACATAAACTTTCACTATCTAACTTCCCCAATCACACTCCACCCTCATTACATTCCAATCTTAGTACATGTACACCACAACAACGCACCCACCTCCCGCTGCATAGTCAGTATTATTGTGGCATACATACACACCCACATAATTTACCACCACTTACCACGCCGTGTGTTCCGTTTACCCAGCTACTTCTCCCTATCTACCTCTACCCATGCACCACATCACTGTCACACTATGTCCCCCCATTCTTAGGATCAGAAGTTATGTTATTGCATTTATTGTCCTCGTCATACCTGGCATCACACCTGCTTACAATGTATACCCCACCTAAGTCCACTGCCTAGCATGGTTGACATATTAACCTTGCTGTCTATTCTAAAATGCATGCTCGTGTGCTGAACCTTGCCCACCCTTCCCAACCCAAACACCACAGAAATAAA
The DNA here is from genome assembly GCA_029747015.1 of Carnegiea gigantea. Classification (NCBI taxonomy): domain Eukaryota; kingdom Viridiplantae; phylum Streptophyta; class Magnoliopsida; order Caryophyllales; family Cactaceae; genus Carnegiea; species Carnegiea gigantea. The sequence continues at coordinate 21,473 of JAKOGI010000630.1, forward strand.
GGAAAAATTCCCCCATTGTTGGGACATACACACAACACAATGCCACATTCATCACCACCTACACTAACCATTCAAACTAGATCTACGAATTTCTTCTCAAAGTTCACTTAATTGCAAGCACATACCTTGAATTCACTCCACCATGCGTTCTTGTAAGGACCAGCAACACCTCTTTCTTCTCTTCCTTTTGTAGTTCTGTTCTTCTTCTACCTCGCTTCCTCACTCTTGCTCTCTATCTTCAATTCACCATACGTTCTTCCAAGCACATGTCTTCAATTCACTTCCACCGTGCATTACTCTTCTTCTTCCTCCCTTTGTTGTGCTCGCTTCTCTTCTTCCTTACGCTTTTACTGCTGAAAAAGCCCCACTCTTGCTCTCCGTCCTCCGTGTTGTGACTGGAGAAACCACCTTTACATGTCTCTCGCCTAAGTGCTTCACAGACACCTCTACATTTCTCTTTCCTAACTGCTTCACTCTCTGTCTTCCTACCTTGATAGTCAAACCCCCCACTTAAACATGGGCATTCTTGTCTTTTCAACCCCACATATATTCTCCCAGCTTCACTTTTCCTTCAAAACCAACACCAAGTTATTGGGAAAAATATGAGTTTGTTGCCCCCTTTTAAGGTATGGCTACCTTGTAAATTTCCCTTTTCTCAATGTCTATTTTTATTTTGGGGCGGGTTTGCAGGCCTTATATAGGGAATGTAGCATCCTTTGTATCCAAATTAATTCCCGTAGTCCTCATCAGAATAAGAAGATAATATATATATCCCAATAATACGAAGTGATAATCCCTAATAAGAAAGTATTTTATGCTTTTTCAGCTTTTATCTATGGAGTAGAGAAATCTTTATACTACAAATGAAAAAATGTGTGAAGGGTTAAGAGGCCTCCAAATAGTCATTCATGAATTGTGGTAGCCCCTTACACATCTGCTATTGATTAATGATAGCCCCTTATACATCTGCCTTTGATTGAAAGCCAAAACAAAAAAACCTCCCTATTTAGGAAAAAAAAACCTCCCCACGTTCCTCTTATCTCCCTCTCTCTCTCGACCCATGTCATTCCCTCTTCCTTCAACTGACGCATGGTCTTCATCTTCACCAATCTCTCTCTCTCTCTCTCTAGGACTAGATGTTCTTCTTAGTTTTCTCAACAATAGATAGCCAACAAATATCTTCTCAAGTGGTAATCCACGATCTCGCCCTCTTCCAATGAGTGTTCAGTTTTTTCGATGATAGATAGCCCTCGACGACTTCCTCCGGCAGATTTCTGGCACTTTTGCCATTTTTCAGTGAGTATTCTCTATCTATCTTTGTTCCAGGCACATGTCCTTGATTGACAATGTGTTCTCAAGAAATATCAATTCCCTAAATTCACAAAAGCCAAAGATCCAGAAGTCACAACCACTTACAAAGGTCGATTCAGTACAGTCTAAATTATTGTAGGTGAAAAATTGTCGATTCGAAACTTTTTCGAAAATTCATTGATTATAGTTTCTTAATTTCATAGAGAAAGGATGGGTGCCGCAGAGTATACCAAGGATGGAGATGAAATCTTCAATGATTTTACATGCAACAACCTAATCTGCTCAAGCCATTAACAACTGGTCTGTCTCTCTTTTCCTTTACTATTTCCACTACTTCAATTCCTTAGATCTTTTGTTCTTCTTGTTGTCTTAAATATGTTTAAATCCGCTCTTTTGATGCAGGGAGCGCCACTCCTATTTTTACCCTTTATGGCACCAAGTAATCTGCTATCTTGATTCTGCAGGGTTCTACCTCGAAGGATTAACATTTGATTATTAGGTATTAAGTTACTCTTTTCTTTTAGTTAGGTGGCTTGAAAATTGGTTTCATTACTAAATATAAAGACAATTTAGTCATAATTTGATCATCAGTTTTGATTTTTTTATAGTGCCTTTTGTGTTTCGCTTCTTTGCTCATTGTAGTTCTATGTTATTTTTACAAGGCTTAGCAAGGTACTGTTATTCTTCCTAAAGGTATGCTTTCTATGTTTTCTTTCTCATACTATGTTCTGCTTTCATTGTTGCATATTTTTTTGTAGTCGTAGTGGCATTCAAGTATCAAGGAATCTCATTTGCAAGTCATAATAGTTGCTAAGACCGTCTTGATCTACTGTCTTCAATACTCGAGTTAAGCTTCCGGTGTCACTGCCTTAATTACCTTATATTTTTTGGGTTAATGAGAATTTTGGGATTAATGTGTTCTGCTAGACATTTGGTCATAAGGGTTTCGTTTGCCCTCCTTCTTTAAATTTATTGTCTAAGCAAGTAAAGAGTAATGTATATCAATTTGGTGGCTATAATATTCTGCCAGATACATGGAATTTAGTTCACAAACCACGAAAAGAAATCAGAAGAGGACAAAAAAGACTCCTAACTATATATTGGTTTAGTGCACTCCAATTCGCTAAAGAATTTGAGAATTGCCTAGTTTAAGAGTTTGATTTCCTTATTTAAAATGTGTGGAAAGAAATCTACTCTTTATGAAACGTGCTATGTTTGATTCCCTTATTTTAGAATTACTATGTTAGCATCTCTTCCTTCGATGCTGATGTTTGACATATAGCGCAAGTAGGGAAACCCACCAATGAGTGTTCTTCCTTACTACTTGCTGTCTTCTTCCTCCAAGCTACATGGTCTAAGAGCCCAAAACCTTCCAAATTTCTGACCAACTTTTTAGATTTGAATCTCCTCTTTTCATAGTTTGGAAAGGTCATAGTTTGTTTAAATGCATCCCACAGAGGCAGCAAAGTCAGTTACAATTACAAAGTTTAGCTGAGAGTGAGATTAAAAAGCATAATTTGAATTTGTTTTTTTTTTCCTTGGAAAGTTTTCTGTATCCATGTCTAGGACTGATTTGCGATAATGGTGCCTATGACCCCATTTTCTTTGTTCTCATTTTCTTTGAAAATGTTGACTGCCCTTTCAGCTATGAATCTATGGTGGAGATTTATCTTGGAATTCTTGAGCATCAAATTAGATGGAAAATTAGTTGATGAAAGAGCCATTTGCTATCATACACATCAAAAGCAGTGAGAAGGTGACCAACCAAGTAATCCAAGCTGAGCTAAACTCCCTTTCTATGTTATTTACTTTGTTTACTAAATTGTGTTTTTATCAGTTGAATTAGATATTATTGGATATTAATATATGAATGTTACAATTTAATGAGTGCCCCCTTCCTCGCCCCCACCCACCCTAAAAAAAAAATTTCTGTGCATATATGGTTTAAATAGGATACTCTGTTTCACTGTACTTTGCTACTATCCTATTGCTTTGTTTTTTTTACCTATCTATGATGGGCATGGGGCTGGGAATCCCATTAATTGACCTCTCTATTATGTGGGTGCTAGCATAATATGAAAAGTGTATATATTATGCCAAATTCAATGAATAGGGACAGGGATGGAAATTATTAAGGTTTTAAATTTTGGTGATTGGAGGTCGAATTGAACTATGGTGTTCTATGCCCCCTCCCCCCCAAAAGAGAACCAAAGAAAAATCTTTGTTTTAGTGGATAGAAAGGCAACATAAGGGGAATTGCTATGGATTTGAATTTTGGTGGTTGGAGACTAGCAAGATGAGATTTGTTCTTGATTCTTCAATAGTATTTGCTATTCATATTTTAGTAGAGCACTTCAAAGAAAGTCCAGTTTATATAATCTTACATAGATCTGATTGTCATCTTCATATTTTCTTCCTTACTTTTGTTAAGAACACCCCTGTTACTCCAATATATAGATGCGATCTTTGTGTGCTTTTGCAAATTCAATTCCATTTAACAAAGTTCCTCACTACATATGTCAACAATGTTCGATTGAATCTGTAGTTTGTGTGCTTTGTTTACTTATTTATCAAATTATGGCGGTTGTATTTTGATAAGGTTGCAGCGATTGAAGTCTATTCAGCCTATTGCAACCCCCCAAAACCCTCCTCTTTTTTGGGCAAGAGTTGGGGCCAAGGTGTTTATGGCAGCTATGTTAATGTTCTTTCATATGGATTGTTGGTAAAACTCTTATTCTTTGTGTTTGACATCTATTTGGGAATTCTTTGCAATGTTAGTTTTTGCTTGCTGTTCTTTATTTAGAATTATGATTGTGTGACCTTTTCCTTCTTTTCTGGCACCTAACTATAGTATTGATGATTGAAGTGCCAAGCAGCGGCCGACCTTACTAATGTTGCATCCTTGCATGCAAGCAGAGTTCCAAGGAGTTTTACGATCATTCAAGTTATTCTTTCTAGGACTATAGTATTGACAATTAAAGTGCCAAATAGGGGCATACCTTACTAATGTTGCATCCTTGCATGTATTGCTATCTGTCCCCACTTGAAGGAAAAAAAAAGACAGATTTATGCCATTGTCTATGTTGAACACCTATGTTGCCAATTTAGAGAATGGGAGTGTGAAAGTAGAGTGTTGTCAAGTGTATGACCATTCTCATTCTTTCCAGGATTACAGATTGATTGAGAAAGTCAATAATGGCTGAGTATAAGTTCAATTACATTTTTCTTTATGTTTTATATATAATTTAATTTGTAAATTTTTGTTCAAGTCGAGCTTTTCCAGGCCTTTCTTACCATTTTTCATCTTTGTTTATGTCTTAACTTTTCTTGCTAATTGGTCTTCATATGTTGCACACCTATATCTTTGTTAGCATCTAAGGGGCATGAAAAAAAATGGGGTTTAAGCATTGCGTTATTTTCTGCATCATTTAATGGGCAATGAAAACATTCTCTGCTACTGTGCAGTTAAGTTCCCAGGGGCATGACACTTTTGGGTTTATGCACTGCTTTGTTTTCTACATAAATATTTATGTTAGTAGTGTGGACAAGAACTTGGAACATTGGTCCCAGTATTTTTCATGGGACTTTGTTACGTGACTGGATCAGATTGTTGAAGCAAGGTGACATATGTGGTTGTCATAAGAATGTGCAGTGGAGTCGTGCAGGAAACAACAACAGTAGCCATTGGGGAGAGTCCAAGGATCAGAAGCTCTATAGCATTACAATAGTGTATAAGCAAAGTAGAAGCTGTGCAGCTACTTGAAGGCAGTTCACTTAAAAGTAATGCAGTAGCCTCAGGACTTCGTCATCCAAAGTTGTCCCAACAAAAAGCCCACATTTTTTTCTTTTGTTTTGCCATTAGCATTTTGATGCTACTGATTGCATTTGATAATTTGTACCATCCCGGAGTTCTAATGATTCCAGAAACAAGTTGAAAAAAGAGAGATTTATTTAGGTTTTTGTATTCTCCATTGTGGTTCTGTTTACCATTGGTGTGGATAAATTTGTTGAATTTTGATTATTTATATTATGAATTATGTATATGCCTTATTAACCATCTATAATTTGTAAAGATTCATCTTTTATTTTCTCTTTTTCTCTTTGTCGCATAACATTCATCTTCTATGGATACATATAGGACATTTTTTTGGAGGTTTTAGGAGATGGGTAATTATTTAATTTCAATTAGTCTATTTTTTACAAAATATATTCCATCATGAAGATAAACCGTGCAAATCACGGGTCAACACTAGTAATTAAAAAAGAGTGGTAATTATTAAGTACAGAAGCTTCATCTCCAACGTCTCTTGTAAGTAAGCATTCATTCATATTCATACTTCATAGCTAGGGTTAGCAAAAATCTATTGGACTTATTTATCCAAATTTATCTGATCCGAAAAAATTGAATATGATCACAAAATTTATATTCGAATTTAAAATTCGGACAACCCATCATGTCCGAAATTAAATCTGGGTCGAGCTTGGGTTTAGACATTCGGATTCGGGTTGTCCAAATTTTTGAATCATTCTGGTTCGGACAAATTTAGACGATAAGACAACGGGGTTTGGACTTTGGATACTGCGTTTATGTGTAATCTTGATCCAAATTCTCTAGAAAATTTTATAAAAACAGTTTCGGACATTAAAAAATCGAGTTCGGGTTCTGTCATAGAAAATTTCGATCAAAATGTCCAAAAATCATACCACAAATTCGGACATTCGGATAACCAGGTCCGGACATCGGACATTCGGGTCCAAGTTCGGGTATCCAAAAATTTGAGGTGGAGAAATTTGAGGCAAATACACGATTTGGTGTGCCATGTGTATGTATAGATTTTCCTTGAATTTGTTTAACAACTGTGCAAGTATTTGTACATCAAGTAAGCCCTAGTCCAGCTAGCGTAGAAGTCTTAAGAAAGAAGCTACAGGAGTTACAATCCTATTAGGAAAGGATTTCCTTTCCAACACTCCCCCTCAAGTTAGAGCATGTAGATTGATCATACCCAACTTGCTCTTAAGATACTGAAACTGCTTCTTTCCTACTACTTTGGTGAAGATATCTGTAGGTTGGTGGGTAGATGTCACATGATGTAATGTAAGAAGTCCAGCAACAAGTTTCTCTCGAACGAAGTGACAATTGAATTCTATATGCTTGGTTTTTTCATGGAAGACTGGGTTTTGTGTAATATGTAATGCTGCCTAACTATCACAAAACAATTTCATGGGTTGGTGATGAAAGACACCTAGAGAAGCAAGTGGACTTCTCAACTACATCAATTCGCTAGTAGCAACAGTCATAGCCCTGTATTCTACTTCAGTTGTGGATCGGGATATAGTGGCTTGCTTCTTAGCTTTCCAGGAAAGAGGAGCGCCTCCTAAACTCATGAAATAACCTGGCAGGGAGTTTTGAGAGAGTGGACATGCATCCCAGTCAGAGTCGCAAAAGCCATAGAGTTAAAGATTGTTGTTGCTAGGTAGAAATATGCGTTCCCTGGCGCTGCCCTTTAGATACGGTAGGACTCTGCGTGCTGCCTCCATGTGTTCCTCCTAAGGAGCTTGCATAAACTGCGACAGTATGTGTACCATATAGCTGAGTTCTGGTCTGGTGATGGTCTGGTATATGAGGCATTCCACTAATATGTGATATTTGGTAGCGTCATTCAAGAGTCGCCCAGTCACCAAGGCTAGCTTGTGATTTTCTTCGATGGGAAATTCAACGGGCTTTGCCCCCAGTAGTCCAAACGCATCAATAATATCTAATGCATACTTTCGTTGGAAAAGAAACATGCCTTCGGTACTAGCTACTTCAATGCCAAGGAACTATTTTAAAGGCCCGAGGTCCTTATACTAAAACAAGCATGAAAATAGGCCTTGAATACTATAGATGCTTATATATCGTTGCTGGCCAGAATGATATCGTCCACATACACTAACAACGCCATGAATACACTACCCTTGTAATAGACAAATAAGGAGTAATCGGCATAAGAAAGAACAAAACCATACTCGCATAGCTTAGTAGATAATTTTGCAAACCATTGTCGAGGGGACTGACGAAGCCCATATAATGATTTTTGAAGACAGCACACGTTGTGCGGATCTGAGGAGGAAAAACCAGGAGGCATTTTCATAAGGACCTCTTCCTCCACGTCCCCCTGCAGGAAAGCGTTGTTGACATCCATCTGATGTAATGCCCATCCCTTGGCAACAACAACTGCTAAGAAACATCGTACCGTTGTCATTTTGGCGACGGGTGCAAAAGTTTCGTTATAATCGAAACCTTCCACTTAATGATCTCCTCGAATGACTAAACCAGCTTTGTAGCACTGGATACTGCCTTTAGAATTATATTTGACACAGTAAACCCATTTGCAACTGGTGGGTTTCTTACTAGGTGGTAAATCTTGAATAATCCATGTCTGATTCTGTTCTAAGGCATTTATCTCTTCTGTCATCGCTTTTCGCCAAAGAGGATCCTTAACTGCTTCCTGAAAGTACTTAGGCTCCATAATTTTTGTTATAGCAGCCAAAAAATTTGATGTGAAGGAGTAAATTTTTCAGATGATACATAGTTTGCTATAGGATATCGCGTACCTGAGGACCTCGGTTGGAGCGGTGAAGCAACGGAGGAATGAGCGGGGTCATTGGATCGTGCATTGTAGCACAAATAATCATCAAACTGGGCTGGCCTTTTGCTGGGCAAACAGGTCTGGACGCTACTGGGCTTGATTGTAGGGCCTGCTCGCGTTGGACCGTATGCTCTGTGGGCTGGACTGCTGAAGATGTTCTTCGGTTACAATACAACCCCGGGCTGATCTGTCTCCCCCTGGGCCAAGGCGTCCCTAGACTGGACCGCTGATCGCTCCCCTTAGGCCGGCTTGCTGTGGGCCGCGGAGGGCCCCCATGAACCATAGCATCATGGACCGGTGATTCGTGTTGGGTTATGATCAGACCATGATCCGAAGTCCTCACATCTGACCCAGAAGCAACCGGCCCAAGCTGAGGTGGGCTGTTAACAATTGGGCTATTAGGCGCATGAAGTTGGTGATCTAGAGCATCAAGCGAAGGAGGCTCAGGGAGAAGTGGTGGTGGTGCTATGAAAATGGGAGCTGAATCTGCTGTGGTCGCACCCTCATGATCTGCTTGTGCTCAAAAAGGAAATATGGTCTCTTGAAAAATTACATCTTGGCTAACAAAAAATTTTTGTGTCTCGAGGTCATAGAGTCGCCATCCCTTTTGACCCAAAGGATAGCCAACAAACAAACATTTCTGGCTTTGATATGTGAACTTGTCTCTGGATGTCAAATGATTTTTGGCAAAGCATAGGGTGCCGAAGACTCATAGATGATCATAGGCAAGGGCCTTGTTATAGAGAATTTCATAAGAAGTCTTGCCGGATAACAGTTTGCTGGGAGTCCGGTTGATAACATGAGTGGCCGCCAGGACACTCTCACCCCAAAACTTCTTGGGCAAGTTAGCTTCAAACAGGAGAGCACGAGCCACATTTAGGACATAGCGATGCTTGCGTTCGACACGATTGTTTTGTTAAGGTGTGTCGACACAACTATTTTGACACAAAATACCATGCTCTCGGTAGAACACTTGCATGGGATTAGAGGTAAATTCAGATCCGTTGTCGCCACGCACCACTTTAACCTTTTTGCCAAACTGAGTACAAGCCATGACAATAAAATTTCTGATGAGTTTACTTACTTCGCCTTTTTCATGCATAAGATAAACCCAGGTGGCTCGACTGGTGTCATCCACGATAGTTAAAAAATAGTGAGCATTGCAGGATGAGGGTTCCCTATACGGACTCCAAATATCACAATGAATAAGCCCAAAAACACATTCGACTTTATTTTGACTAATAGAAATTTTGCACAAGTTTCCTTTGCCCGGGTACAAATTTCGCATACATCATCATTATTTCGACTAGAAGAAATACCTAGACTCTTTAGTGAAAAGGCTAAAACTTGATAGCCAGGGTCTGGGTATGGAGCAGATGAGAGGCTTGGAGAGTATTCTTTTTCTCTTCACAACATTTGTATTTACAAGTTCCATCAGATGACAAAGCATAATTTTCCTTTTCTTGGAGCAAAGAAGAGGCCAAGTTCATCTTGTTGAGGTTTAACTTTAGGAAGTTGTGTAGGAAGTCTTCAACCCCTTTTCATAGGATTTTCCAGTCCCATTGATCACCATTATGCCCTCCTTTTTTCAAATACCAGGATAAAGTGCTACGCTTACAAATGTCGGCATTCCTAAGATTGTCCAATTCATCTTCTGTACCTATACCTTTCAAGAGTCGTTCACTTTAGAATTAGTTCATCTCTCTTAGTTTAAGACTTAATAGAGGCTTTGAAGGAGTTTCACTAGGAGACTTTCGAGATTTGGCTAGATGAAAATTGCGATTAGTTATTACCACAGTAGAGAGGTTGGCCTTCATGTTGTCGATGACCGTGATGATGTTAAAAGCTGAAGCTTGTTGAACTTTTCGCTTTCTCTTCCTCGACGGATCCCTCCAAAGGACAAGAAAGGCCTTTACCTAAGGAGAAAGCAAGGATTCTTCTTACAAACAAGGAAGATAGTCCTTTGCAAGGGGAAACAAATGGTCCTCCTGTTGACAGAAGAAGAGTTTCCTTCTAGCTGAAAAGAAGCTTAACCCATGCTCTAGGCCTTGACATTGAGTTACTAGCTCTTGTTCATTTACGATGACTAGATGATGTAGGTTAGTTACCATCTTTTCTTTTTATTTAAGACTTTGTAGTAATGAATTCATTGTTTGTTTACTTGAGCATGCTTGTGCTTTTATTTTTCATAATCTACGAATTTTGGTGAGAAAACTTCATTATTAACTGCTTTCTTTGCTCGTGTTTCTCCATGAAAAATTTGCTTTGCCTTCCAATATGTGCCCCTACTAGCGGGCTTATTCAATTAAAAACTCCTGCTGACTTGTTTTTGTCGCTTAACCGACGGGGGAAGGAGCCTCCTCTCAACTCAATCTTGGTTGTCACCTAACTTGGGAGGAGGCTCACTTCCAACTCGATATCAGGCATAAACTGACTTGTGAAGAGGCTCACTCCTAAGTTAGTATTACCATCTAACTAACTTGGAAAGATCCCTCATTCCAACTCGATTCTGAGTGGAAATTGACTTTAGAGGAGCCTCCTCGCAACTCGAAATTGTCTTTTGACCATTGGAAGATGGCCTTCTCCCAACTCAATTTCAAAACAAACCCACTTCGGGGGAGATCCTTTCCAAACTTGGGTCTGCCAATTAATCCTAGTTTAGCGCAAACCGACTTGAAGGGAACATCTCAAAACTCTGTTTTGGCAATGAAACGACTTGGGAGGAGAACCTCTTCCAACTTGGTTTCGATGGTGACCCGACTTGGTAGGAGGTCATCTTCCAACTCGGTTCAGGCACTAAATGATTTAAGAGGAGGTTGTCCCCCAACTCGGTTTCATTGTTAATTTGTATAAAGTTGATTTTTTTCGTACATGTAATGGACTACTCGCGGAACTTTTCTTAATTTGCAAATTAATGTAAAAAGTTTGTCTTGGTTGTCTAAATGATGTCATCAAGGAGATAAATAGTGCAATATAACAGGCCATTAAACCCGAGTGGGGGAAAGGCATCCCTCGGCTTATTAAGGATCAAAACCAAGTAGAGGAGGCTATCTTCTCAACTCGGTGATTGTCAAAACCGATTAGAGAAGGGCACCTCTTTAGCTCATCATTGTCGAAACCAAGTTGAGGAAGGCACTTCCTTGACTCATGATTGTTGAAATCGAGTGTAGGAGGGCAACTTTCTAATTCACCAATGTTAAAACTGAGCGGAGGAGGGCACCTTTCTAACTAGTCATCATCAAAATCGAGTATATGAGGGGAACTCTTTGACTCATCATAGTCGAAAATGAATGGAGGATGGCCACCTATTTGACTCATCATCATCGAAACTGCATGTAGGAGGTTAACTTTCTTATTCACCAACGTTGAAACCGAGTGGAGGAAGAAACCTCTCCTGCTCATCATCATTAAGACCAAGTCGTGCCTTCTTTGACTCATTATCATCGAATGAGTTGAGGAGGGTGCCTCTTCGACTCATCATCATCAAAGTCATGTGGAGGAGGGCACCTCTTTGGGTTATCATTGTTGAAATTGAGTGGAGGAGGACACCTCTCTAACTCACCAATATCGAAAATAACTAGAGGATGGCACCACATTAACTCATCATTATTGAGCAAAGATGCTGAACCTACCTCACATGCTGTGCAAATCTATTTTTCGAGAAACCTAGGTGAGTAAGAGACGAAAGCTTAGACTTACAGATGAATAATGTGTCAACCATCTAGTGGTATTAACGTGTCTTTCTCCAATGCTTGCACAAAAGGTCAATCCTGGGTTTGACCCAAAGAAGACCGCTTAGATACTCAAGTTAATTAAGGAAAGATAAATGTAGAATAGGAAAGACTAAAGGTAGAAAGAATTTTACTGATTTTGGGAGAATCTCTTAAGTTTTATGTCATGAATAGTGATCAGAACTTGACATAATGACGATAGGTAAGCATATTTACAACTTGGGGCTTAGTGCCTAGAATAGGATGGTAATTTCACATTTTAAAGGTAGAATGGCCAATGTGCCCCTACTTTTTCCCTTATCTTTCTATCAAGCCAGTCTTTAACTTGTGTCTATTTAGGTCTTGCCATATGTCTGCTTATCATTAGTGAAGGCCCTATGTAATAGCCCAACCCTAAATCACATTTATTTATTTAATTAAGTCATGTTATTAATTATCCGCGTTTATTTATCTAATTTAATCATCCCGGTTGGGAGCATTCATTTCGGGCCCCACTTTGTAATTCGAGTTTCATTTACGTAACAATTTCGAGTGAATCGATATTAGGCCCCGGTAAATATAATTTGATGATAAATTATCTTTCATAATGTCACCAAGATTTAATTGTTAACCATGTAAATATGGGCCCAAATTCATTTAGTTTGGCGCAATTCATTTGGGCCCGGATTTCAGCCCGATTCATTTCGGGCTCAAATTGTGACCTGAAAATTTTGGTACAATTAAATTAAGTTAATCACCATCATTTGCACTAAACTTTGATTAGCAAAAAGCTACTTTATGGGAGGTTAAAAGCTAGCCAAGTGATTTTGGTTCATTTCTAACCAAGCAAAACACACACGCACATCTCTCTTCTATCTCTCTCTTTTTCAAGCTCAAGTAAGTAACCCTAGCTTTGTCTCTTTGGATCTTTTTCATTTTAATTTTTTGTTTATGTGATTTGAGTTTGGATCATGGTCTTTGGATGGAAATAAGAGTTATTTTGATGTTTTTAATTGTTGATTAAGTTTGGAGCATGCTAAGGTTTAGGGTTATTCTTGATCATGCAAGCTTAAGATTAGAAGTATGTTTTTCTTGGATTATTTGTGTTTGATTTAGTGGTTTTAATCTGTAAGAATGTTTATGAGGATGTTTTTGGTATTTTGGATGAGATGAAGAGGAAGAAAGTTGGTTACAAGCTAAGGTTTTGCCAAGTAATGCATGGTTTGAAATATTTTGGTATCAAGCATGTTGTTTGATTATATTTTGATGCAAAATGAATCTTTGATGTGTTCTTTGACCTGAAAAAAATGATTTGGTGTGATTTTTGCATAAAGGGGTGAATTATGGAAATTTTTCCAATTGATTTAAAAGTGGTTCATTTGCTCATTTATGCAAGCAAAGGTGATTATGGGTGTGTTTGGAGTGATTTTATAAAGAGAGGAATTGAAGGATATATGTAAAGATAATTATGGAGTATTTTGAGGTAAAATGGTTATATAAGATGATGAGAAGAACCAAGTATGGTTTACAGATCTTAAGGACTAATTTCAAAGGGAAATTATGTAGAAAACAAGGGGTGAAAGCATGGACAATAGGCTATGGACAGACTGAAAACAAGGGTCTATTTACGAGCAAACTAGTACTGTTTAGGTAGTCAAAAAAATATAATTTTTATTGGGAAGATAGATCAATCCGTTGTATTTCAAATTCCTTTTGAATCACCTCATTTCGAGTTTTGTGGAAAAAGTTATGGCTATTTTTCTAAAACTGCATAGGATAGACCCGAGCTGTGCATAATTGTGATTAAGCCCAATTTTAGGAACCGTGTTGTGGTAGTTGGGTCTTGCACTATAAATGAAAATGTCACAGGACTTCTTGATCTTTTCATATTGGGGTTTTATAACTCAATTGGAGGTCAGGGATGAAAATTATGAATTCCCTAAGATGGACCTTGAATCGATAACAACTTTGATTGTACTTAGAAGCTTATTTGGGTTGGAAAACTAAGTTGTATGGCATGTGCAATGAAATTGAAGAAATGGGGAGATTGATAGCTCAAGATCAGTGTTTGTTGGTCCAAACCAGTGTGTTTAAAGTTATTCTGAACCTACCACTACTCCAATTGCCCTTAAACCTTTATTACCCATCTCAAAAATATCAAAAATCCATGATCGATTACAACAATCAAAGTCTAATGATTTCAATTATTCTACCTTAATTAGTTTTACTCACAATATTATTTCACTTTGAGTTAAATTACCCTAATTCATTTAGTTTTCAAATCATGTTGGTAGAACTTATCTTCTATTAAATTATTTGAGTTATGGATACCTTTTAATGAATTTCTATTACAATCACAAATTATGAAAGTCAACGTTGTTTTCTAATTACATATACCTATAATTAGTTCTTAAACAGAAATCGGAGCCTAATCTATTGTTTCCCATTGTGCATAAGTATTATCAAGTAAGATTGCATTTTACAGACTTCAGGTATGTTTATTGCTTGTATCTTTAGAAATCAGCACGTATTTATCAAAATTATAATATGTTGATAAGTATATCAACGAATCAGTTTAATCAGTGATTTGTCACATAATTAGTGACCCCCTCAGCTATCAGTTACAGGACGTTGCCCTTTAGTTACCCGTGCGGCTTCATGCCAAGTCCCCTGATCGGCTTGGCAGATGTACACCTATCCATAGATCGCAACAGTATTAAGGGGATTTACTATCAAAGAATAACTAGCAATAACAATTTACATTCATCCCATTCACTGTTTTGACTTAAAATGAATTGCAAAGCAAGCGCCCAACCAATTTATGCACTAATCATTTAACAATACAGAAATGCATGTACTGAGTTTCGGCTTACAGTTTGAAATATTTTCATATTTTGTTTTAGGCAAAACGCTCAGTGAATTGCCTTTATGCTAGCAAGTCAGCCAAAAAGCATGCTAGCGAGTCAGTCGAAGAGAATAAGTAAGCAAGGGAAACTTAGATGAATCAATAGTGATATAAACTATGCATACTTTGGAGCCGTATTTTGTAATCTTCAGTATATGGAGCTGTAAGCTCTGTGGTGAATTGGTTTACTGTAGTGTATAAACCTTATATTGGTTAATTAGAGAATGCATTAGGTTAAAGTTATGCCTAACTATGTTATCTCTAGTACACTTACAGCAAGCCTTATCCTTTTGGGACGGTGGTAACACCCCGATCATTGGGTTTATCAGTTGTAATTGAGGGAATCAGAATAGTAGTTGCAAACTGTGAAACATGCTTAATTAGGGGGCGTTACACCCTAAAACACCCTAATCACCTTCCATTAAATCTTGGCATCCCTGAATACTTCCTAAAGGTTGCATGTAATTGAGATGTTTAATCCTGCTGATTACTTCAACCAGATAGCGATTAGTATTCTTGGAAAATAAAACCTATGATATTTGGGTTCTAATTTTCAGCCTTCAGGCTTTGTAAAATCGATCAAGACAAAACTTCATAGTTTATGCTTGTTCCAAGGTTCTTCACTAAAGAATATTAGATTAACTGCAAAGAATAGAGTAGTCAAGGGAGAACTGCCCCTGCTAGCATAGATAGGTTTGTAACTCTTGTTAGCAACACCCTTCTCTATAACATGATTTAATTGTTCCATAAACAGAACACATAAATATGGTGACAAAAGATCTCCTTATCATACTCCTTGAAAAAGAATGAATCACTCTATGTGCTTATCATGACAGAGAGTACAAAAGGATGTTGTTGTAATACAGTTCATAATCACTTCTATCATCCCAGGCAACAGAGCTTCCTGATCACGAAGGAAAGGTCACCTAAGATGATTGTAAGCTTTCTCCAAATCTATTTTAACTGCCTTATACCCAAGTTGGACTTGTTTGCTTCTTGTATGATGTTAGTCTTCTTAAATAATAATAATAATATTGTTCGAGATTTGTCTCCTATAAACAAAACTACTCTAGGGTAGAGAGATTATTTTACCTAGAATGGATATTAGGTGACTCTCTATGCCCTTTGCGATCACTAAAAAGCCACATTACATAGCCCTATGGGTCATAATTGGGTTAGCCATTATGGTTTTTTCATTTTTGGAATTAAAGTTCGGAATATTTCATTAAGCATTTTTAGTAGTTCTTTTCTTTGGAGTACATTCAAAACCATTTGCATAATTTGCCTCCACTCAAATCCTAGTATCTTTGGAAGAATAACGCCTTGGAAGTCATCTGGGCATAGTGCCTTGGAAGTTTACATGTGAAGTAAAGCTCATTTTATCTCGCTATTAGTATAGCCTTTCGCAGGATCACATCTATCTTCTTCTTCTAGCGATGAAAATCAATTAGTAGGCAGAACATAGGGCCTATAGACACCATTATCATCCATATAAAGTCTGACAAGAATGCCATAACCATTTATTTGATTTCAGTATCTTTCTAGAACCAAGTACCATCAACATCTTGAAGGGCTTTAATGCGATTTGCCCTCCTTTTAATGACTGTGCCTAGGTGATAATATATAGTATCTATGTCAACATCCCCAATCACCTCTGTTGTTGATTTTTTGGAACCCAAAAGTATCAAATTGATCTAAGATTTCATCAAACCACTTCTTAATTTTGTTTCCTATTTAATCAGAAACCTATTTTATCAATAGATGGAGTTCTTTAAATTCCTTCAAGTCGTGCCTAAACTTCAATTTTTTGCCTGAAGGGATTGCCAAATTTGTGTTCTAATGTTTGAGGGTCATAACAAGATGTGAAGCATAGTGTAGATAGAGAGATTTGGTTTTCGATTTTCAAGTAAACATTCATTAAAATTCTCATGGGAAAGCCATGCAGCTTGAAATGAAAATGATCTGCTCACAGATACTAGGTATTAAAGCAAAACCATTGGGAGTGATAAGTAGTGATAAGAAGCAAAACCATAGCTTCTTGAAATTTAACTCCATTTATGGTTAAGATGGGCACACTTCCTCATTTCAGGTATCCTTCCTTGGCTCCTTGGTAAACTAGGGACATAGAATCCTAGGCCTATGAAATTAATATTCTCAATCCAGTGTGAAAATTTATCACATCTCTCGGCCAAATCTTCTCCACAATTTTGTCTTTCTGCTATGCTCCAAGTCTCGTTAAAGTCCCTAGCTGAGAGTGATGGATGGTTATTAGATTGAGCAAAGTCACTCATATCATGCAAGCAATTTTGTTTAGATGCTTCTTGGATACTCGCATACATGATAGAAAGAGTCATTCTCACTTACTTTAGTGTTGAATTCCATTGTGACAAATTAATAATTGGATTCGATAATTTGAATTCCAGTTGGCCAGAGAACCCAAATACCCCTTTAAAACCCTAAGTTTCTACTTGGTGACGACCAGAAAAATCTTGGAGAAAATATAATTACCCTTAATACCCCTTATTTTGGTCTCTACTAAGGCTAACACTTATTGAGGGTCGTCATATCTTCGAATGACTTATATGAGTGTACACAAGAAGTTATCACTTCCAGCTCTGTGTACATTCCATAATAGGTAGAAAAGTTATTTAATGAATAATTTTGATGATTAGTTAAAAACTTTAAAAGAAAGGGGATAAAATCTTCAATATTTTTCACCTTGGGTATACTCATACTAATTGGAATCCCCATAATGTTGCAGATCCATTTGGGCCTCATTATTGTCCTTGTGGGAAAGCTAATGAACAGGATGGCTTCCTTAAGCATGTTACTGTTAGCACTAGGCGAGGGAGAGAATTCCCTTTCAGGAGGTGTATGTATTGTGTCATTGATGGGGGGTGGATCATCGGAGTAAAGTGGGGAGAGAGATGATGGAATTCAATTATTTTTTGGCGTCTAGGGAGGGAGGTTGAGGGTTTAGAGGTTAATATGAGATTATCCTTGCTAGTTTGAATTAGGGGACAACTTGATTCGACTTGTTATATGCTTGAGAAGGAAGAATGGGAAGTTCTCTTCTAGATGTCCTTTAGGTTTGCATGGTGAGAGATAAAGATCTTGCGAACATGGTTTGATGACCTTTCATATGGGAAGTCATCACATGAGTTCTGATGAGATAAAAGAGCACGTTGTGAATGGCTAATTCGCATGGTAGAATAATTATTAGAATTGGAAACAAAATTACCTTCATCTATTGTTTCCTTACTGAGGTCACTTCGAATACTTTGACCTTAGATAGTTGCAAAATTCCTAAGCTTATTTAAAGAACTATTTTGCAATCCCAAATTTGCATTCAAATCAACCATGTTAGAATCATCATTGTTGGCTATGATTGTGTCTTCTTCCATATGTTGAAGAATTTGAATCCATGATCTGGCCGAATCTAGGGCTTGCCTATAACAAGGGCCTTGATTAACTTGGATATTGCTTCTACCATTAGTAACATTAATTGGAGACTCAAGTTGGCTTGTGCTAAGGAATTTGGGGGAATCCCTTTGTCTGATGACATTACCACCTTGAGGGATGAGGTTGGGTCAGGCTAACTTCTTTCTTTGCACCTTTTTGAGAAGCATCAATGACATGAACTCCTCCAAGTACTGTAGCTGGATAGGATGTGTGACTGTAGTCAAATCCGGCTGAAATAATCATGGTGAGGTACTTCTTGCATTCGGAAGGAAAACATGGACATATTCCTCAGTATGCTCAATCTTACCACACTTGAAATAAATTAATATTAAACCTTCATAATGAATTTTGTAGACTTTTCTATGCAGCCAGAACTTGGATAAAAGCGGTTTGGAAAAATTAACCTCCACACTTAGTCTTGTGAATTTACCTCACTCAGCATAAGCCGCAGTATCATCAACTCAGTTAACCTTACCCATTTTTTCAACAATCATGTAAAAGAATTGTTCGGTAAAATATTCTATGCTTAAGAAAGGAATTCTCATCCAAATGGTGAGGAACTGCATTTGGATCCTCATCCAACACACAATTCAGCACCCATTTCTAAACAATGAGATAATGGCCTCTGATCAACCATGACTCTTTGGTTAAAACCTACTTATAGTCCTCCAAATTATAAAATTCAAAATTGAGAAATATAGAGCCACTCCCAATATTGATGAGTGAAATCTCCTTTAAGAGCCCATTTAGATTGTAAAATACACTTGAGTTCCCTGTAACCTACTCCTTTTTCAAATAGTTTGGCAATAAGAGCATTATCCTATGACTTCCACATTTTGACTTTGGCATTATGCACTAATCAAATGAAAGGGCACCTCGAATCCTCATTCGGGTCAGGTTTATCATATTCAGTGTTGTATATATCATCATCAGCCTCCCACAAATAGACCTGGTCAATGGGTAGAGGCCCAGCTTGACTAGTCCCAATCCAACCCTACCTTAAAATTAAAAATGATGGCCTCGGACTTCCCCTACCCTCAAATTGAGAGTCTCCGACTATGATGAGGGTTGGGTCGGGTAGAGGCTTTGGTCCTCTGACCTAATCCGCTGACCCTCACTTTTGAAAAAATTAAAATTTAAAATCAAATAAAATATTTTGGGTTTGATTTATTCAAAACCTTTTCGCTTTCTACTTTCTTGCCACCTCTTAGCCTTCCGCCTCACTTTCCTCTCCAAATCTCACGGACTCTCAACCTTGTCATGCTCCTTCCGTACGATACATTTCATTGGAACTGTAGAATGAATTAGGACTAACCTGGTTTACGGAAATGGAGTAGCCAATGTCAGTCTGAGTGCTAGGTGGCTACTAGAGTCGCCTTGAGGTTTCACGTCCTAGACCCGAGATCCACTAGATGGTTGGGTAGCCGTGAGACGGGAGAGGAGAATCTAAGATTTCGGTGTGTTCTCGTGTGTTTAGTTGACCCCCTAAACCTCCTTATATAGGTTGGGGTCAACTAGGGTCGCCACCTTAAGCGGCTCTAGTAGCCATCAGGCCTAAACTTATTAGGGCCGGCCAACAACTCCCATTCAGCCACGTAGGCTGCAAAACACATGCTCTCCATGAATCACAACTCTTCACGCTTCGTACCCAGAATAGGACGTGCGATCAAAAATAACCCGTAGTATTATATTAAGTTACCATCTAACTAACATAACACTTTTATAAAATACTATACCCCAAATTATCCCAAACATCACCAGTGGCATCCTTAATCCCTTATGCCATGATATATCATATGATTATACACTCATTATAACCGCCCGAGCTGATATAGTGATGATGGATAGATTTTACCTTAAAAGCTCATGACATTGCATCTGAGCTTAATTGCTTTCCTAGCATGTTCTTATTGAACCGTATACATCGTAGCCCTTGAGAAACACATTAAAGTAGCAAGATCAAGCTTCAACTTTATACCATAGCTCTAATTCAAAGGGTCATCGTCCATAGGGCCACACAGTAACAAGAGATAGGGAGGTCAATTATCGCTCCGTGTATGGGTCATCTTTGAAGCACACACAGTATGACATGTGTGTCATGACATAGCTCCCACTTAGCTTTGCTCGTTATTCTATATGTCATGCGAATCGCTAGTCTAGATTTTCACCTAAAAATCTAACCTGAGCCACTAGATTAACATACTAAATGCTAATCTTGACACTCAAGATTCAGCCTTTAAGGCTTCAATATGAAATCATATATCATGTTTGACTCCCTTGAGTCTCATCTTAGACTCACTAAGGCGATTACATTCTATCCTATTCATACACCTCCAGTATGAGTAATCAGTGTTATACACCTAGTGCTAATATGATTCAGTCTCATCCTATCCGCTACTCAAGTGTCAAGATGATTGCATGTGTGACTAGGCGAATCAGAAGCCTGTGATATTTCAAAATATCTAACAAATAAATCATAAAGCACTTTAGAGAAAGAAACTTCAATCTTTATTTCATAAATGCTCATTACAAGAAGAATGTATCTATCACATATAACAAGATTCATCCAAAAACTAAACTCTACGAAGTCCTAGATTCAATGCAGGAGCTTTGAAAGCGTCTCTAGGAATTGACTTAGTTAATGGATCAACAATCATCTTGCTAGTGGATATATACTTGATGGCAACTTTCTCTGTCTTTATGGCATTTCACACGAAGTGATAATGCCTCTTCTTGTGCTTGGTCTTTTGATGGAACTTCGGATCCTTAGCAAACTGGATGGCAGCTATGTTATCACATAGCATTCAACAGGGTCATCAACTCTAGGACTAAGATTAAGATCCTGAAGGAAACTCCTAAGCCATATTTCCTCCTGCGTGGTTACGCTAGATGCGACATACTTTACCTCCATATTCGACAGAGCTATGCAGTTCTGCTTCTTACTGCACCATGATATGGCTCCCCTACCTAGGGTGAAGACATAACCCGATATTGACCTGGACTAATCTAGGTCACCATCCTAATTGGCATTTGAGTATCCTTTCAACTTAAGGTCCCCGCCTGGATAGCACAGGACTAATTCGATTGTACCATAAAAGTAGCGCATGATTCTCTTGCTAGCTTGCTAATGAAAAAGTCCTCGGTTGTTCTAGTAATGACTTACCAAACCAACCGCAAAGCAAACATCAGACCATGTATGTGACATGGCATACATTAAGCTTCCCACAGCACTAGTGTAAGGGACATTGTTAATTGTCTCCTTTTCATTATCTGTTTTTGGGAATTGGTCGAGGCTCAACGTTAAACCCTTCTCAACTAGAGTGTCTACGGTTTGGAATAATGTATTCAAAACCGTTCTAAGACTTTCTTGATATATGCTTCCTGGCTCATATTTAAGAGTTTCTTAGGATAATTTTTGATTATTTCCATCCTAGGACATACCTAGCTTCACCCATATCCTTCATCTCAAAGACGGAGGATAGCCACTTCTTAGTGGATTTGATCATCTCCAAGTTGTTCCCAACCAATAGTATATCATCAACGTATAGGGTAAGAAACATAATCCCCCCGATTTACCTTTTGATATACATACTTGTTCTCTTATACCTCTGATACAAAATCAATGAGTTGATCCATATAGATCTCTTCATCCAGACTATCGTTGAGAAAAGCAATCTTTAAGTTAATTTGCTCTAAGTCCAAATGGGTAACCAGTGCTAGGAGTGGGTGAATTGAGGCAAATCTCATCACAGGAGAAAATGGTTCTTCATAGTCTGTACCCTCAATTTGGGTAAAACCTTTTGCCACTAGATGAACTTTGAACTTATCGATCGAACCATCTACCCGACGTTTTATCTCGAAAACTCACTTGTTTTCGATAGACTTACGTTGGGGTAGAAGATCAACAAGTTCCCAAACCTTCTTTCTCGCCATTGAGTCCATCTCATCCCTCATGGCATTCATTCACTCTTTGTGGTTTAGTGAATCAATCGCCTTCTACTAAGAGATAGGCTTCTCAACGTCCAAGGGATTGCATAAGAATATTTTCTCTTCGATTTGAAAATATCGTCGAGGAATTCTTCCACGCTCACTCCTTCGGATCCTAGGACCTTCATTATTCGTCCACCAGGGTGAGGCATCCCTCCCCCTTTCTCTAAGAGGTATGGGATCTTGAGCATGTGGAGAATCACTCCCACTATCCCTTTGAGGTGTGGGATCTTGAACATGTGGACTAACTGTATATTCGGAAATAGGAAATTAAGGACGAACCTCATTCATAGGTTGACTCTTCTCATGTATTGGAGATTGAGGATGAATCTCATTCTTCTGAGCAGACAAGTCTCCCCCGTTTCTTTCGGATAGGGGAGATATACCATCTTCGGTGACTTGGTTAAAATTCAAATTCTCCCCCTCACCAAAAGATGGTTGAATGTCTTGTTGCATCTCAAATAATTCAACATTTTTCTTGATTTCACCAATAATTGGGAACTCATCCTCGCGAAAGTCGACATTGCGTGAATCTATTTCTGTCATGCTACCATTAGGGTGTTCCCTACGCATCACATAGCCTTTAGATTGTGCAAGATATCTAATGAACACTATTTTGGTGGCTCTTAGACCAAGTTTTCCATGTTTGTGGGTTGGTTTATGCACAAAGTCAGCCGAACCCCATGGACGTAAGTGGTTTAAGAATGATTTCTTACCAAACTATAACTCATATGGTGTGGCAGACATACTTTTGCTCTGCACACGGTTAAGGATATAGGCTCTCATAAGCAGTGTATCCTCCCAAACACTGATTGGGAGGTTAGCATGTGCCATCATTGACCTGACTATGTCAAGCAATATACGACTCCTGCATTCTGCAACACCTTTCTGTTGTGGAGTGTGTGGAATCGTTAGCTATCTTGGTATACCTTTCTCTTCACAAAACCCTTGGAACATATCAGAGAGGTACTCACAACCTCAATTAGTCCGGAGAGTTTTAACTCTTCGTTCAATAGAGTCTTTACTTCTTCTACGAAGCGTTTGAACACATTAAGTGCCTCGTAGCAATGGGATAGGAGGTACACATACCTATATCGTGAATAATCATCTCTAACGGTAATGAAATAGATAGCTCCATGACGTGCTTTAATGTTCATGCGTCCGCGGATGTCTGAGTGGATTAATTCTAAGGGACTAGATGCTCTCGAAGCCTTACCAAAAAGACTTTATTATTGCCTTTCTAGCTAAACGTAACTCACGCCTAGGTAACTTAACCCTAGTGAGTCGATCTAAAAGATCTTCTTTAACTAGCCTACTTATTTTGTCTTGGCCAGATAGCCAAGTCTAGCATGCCACTTAACAGATTCAGAATCAAAGTCAAAGTATGAAATAAAAAAGCAGAAGATATATTATTATAAGAATCATCCAAATCCAAAACAATAAAATCTCATTTCAATGTTGCTTGGCCAAACAAATTGCCATGATAGAACAAATCTGAACCATTTGGTCGAAATCCAAAAGTAAAACCTAATCTTATTAACGAAACGTAAGAAACTAAGGAGCATCGTACCCTAGTTGCATAGAGAGCATCATGAAGAAGTAGCGCGTTTCCTCCATAGAGTTTGAGCTGGTATGTTCCTACTCCAAGGCCATCTTCTTCGCTGTCGTTCTCCAATACCACAGTCCGTGAACCCACCAGGTAGCAATGGAACTCTATGAATCCAGCCTTGTATTGAACTATGTGTTTTGTTACCCCCCATGTCTACAATCCGTTGAGGAAGAGAGTTAGCAATGAATGCATGGGACCAAACATATAATTCAAGAGTTCTAGTGAAAATAGGTACCTTGGCTGGCTCAGGACAATCTCGAGCAAAATGCCCCATCTTTTCATGGTTATAGCACTTCACACGTGCCATACCCTCAACTCCAGTGCTCTTAGCCTTATGCTTCTTAGCAGAACCACCTTTAGAGCGAGAGTTCTGAGAGGGATGAGGACCTTTCTTGGGCATCTTGCCACGGTAAGGCATCTTGCCATGGGCCGTACACCCTTTGGTAATGAATGCCACATTAGGAGGTGCATTTATCTTTACATGATCTTCCTCCATCTTGAGGTGCTTAGAAATTGCCTCGAAGGACTTAATGTTTTCATTATGTGTCATAATGACCTTAAAACTCCTCCAATGTTCATTGTCATTAGGAAGAGCTCTAATCACATTCAGTATCTGTTCTTCCTCAGAGACATCTTGCCCTGCAGCTTTAAGATCTCGAACTATGGCACTCATGGCTAGCTCGAAAGGTACTCAGAGATACTATGACTAAAGTTTATAGTATATTGCATCCATCTTAACCACAAGGCATGCAACCTTGTAGCTTGAACTATGGCACTCATAGCTAGCTTGAAAGTTACGCCTGCATGTCCTTAGTAGTGGGGAAACATTCAAACTCTCCCAGGAGATCATCCTGCATACAAGATAACATTGTGTAGCGTGCGGAACGATCTCGTTTGGACCAGGTGTGGTATGCCTTTAGGTTTTTCTTATACTGCTCTGTAGTAGTAATATCTATGTCTTTATCATCTTTGTCTGCTAGAGCAAACATAGAAGTCGTAAGGAGACCCAGTATGTCACCATTATTTAGGTGAACTGAACTTTCAGATGCTAAACATTGTGATTCGTGCCATCCAATTTTTCGTTGGACGGCATATTACCTATCAAATTCTTAGCCACCATATCTGGAAGTTTATATAATTTATTAGACATATCGTTTAGTAATTACATCATTAAGAAAACTCCATCATTCACATCATACATTTGACAATTTCGCCAAGTTCATAATCATCACATATGGATCTGAATTAGAACTTTCTTTAATTTAATTACCATATAATTCATAAAGTTTTGTCAGATTAATTAACATATTGATTTAGTGACTATCACAAATATATCCACTTTTAGCCATGTAAACATATTTACACAAGCTTATACTATACAAAACTAATTCATATAACATGTTTTATTAAAGAAAACTTAGTTTATTAGTGTATACAACACAAAGTTATATATTTAGCTCCAAAGTTTCAAATTACTTACAAAGTTTATTTGAAACATAAAATAAACTTATAAAATGATATAAAACAGATTCATACAATTGAGTACAAACAGAAACTAAATCAATCCATCAACAGATTGGGCCAACAAATTCATACGATAACTATGGGTAATAAAAATAACCTGTAAAGCCTTGCCCAAAATATAAATTGTTGCCTAGAACTTTGGTCCACAATGAATAAAAGCGGCCCGAAAATTGGCCCACACATGGCCAAGCTTCCCCACGTTAAAAGGGTGACTCTCTCGAGTGACTCTCTCACTCACTTTAACCGTCACTCCTTTCGCTTACTCTAACCCTAAATCTCAGCCCCGAAATGGAAATTCACTCTCTCTCCTCAAAATCCTCTCTGCCCTTCTCACCTAGAACTTCAAGAAAAGAAATGCAGCTTCATCATCCAACCCCATGGACGCCTCTCTGAGTTCTTTCCCTCGACCTTCTTCCAACGATGGTTCTCCATAGCCACCATGTCTTCGCCACCTAAGTGATGCAAGAAAACACCACTTTTCACTTCAATTTAAAACCCACAACTTACAAATCGCGCCTCCCCGGTTAAGAACGAGCACCACCATCGTGTGGATCGGCCAAAATCAAGTCTAATGGTGTGCCCCACGCCACCAACGTGCCATAGAGGTGGTGGCGGGTAGGGATCATGCGCCCACACCACGACGATTTTCAACTCATTTTCACCGAAAACACGTAGATCAAGGGTCACAGAGTTGAAAGGAGGAAAGAGGAAGGCTGAACAGCCTCTGTCGGCGACACGTGATACCCATGTGCCGGCCCTCCGGGTGGTTTTCTCATGGGTAAAGCGCAGTTTCCTTTTCTCTTCTAACCCCTTTTTTATTTTTTGTTTTCTTCTTTAATTTATACAATTTTGGGTCCACCCAGATGTTTTATCAATCTGGGAATGCCAAGTTCGAAAAACAGAAACATTTATCAATGAATTCAACTAAAGATACAATCTTGACATTGGTTCTGGGCATCATAATTGCAGAAGCATGCAATGAGAATAGTAGGGTTGCATAATTGCAAAAATTAAGCACTTCAATCGTATAGACAGGCATGCTTTTAATGAATCAGATCTATCGGGACTAATCCAAGCAGTTTATGCTTTGATACTACTGTAGGATGAATTAGGACTAACCTGGTTTGCAAAAATCACCATCGGGAGTATCCCACGTCAGTTTGAATGCTAGGTGGCTACTAGAGTCGCCTTAAAGTTTCACATCTTAGACCCAAGACCTACTAGATGGTTAGGCAGCCGTGAGAGGGGAAAGGAGAATATGAGATTTCTGTATGTTCTTGTGTGTTTAGTTGACCCCCTAAACCTCCTTATGTAGGTTGAGGTTAACTAGGATTGCCGCCTTAAGGGACTCTAATGGTCGTCAAGCCTAAACTTATGTCAATGAGAATATGTCAATGAAACTTATGGAAACAAGAGTTTATGATGCCTTGAAGATATTGATTGCTTTGAATGTTATTATTTGCATCTCTATTGTGATTATGTCAATGAAATGAAAAGATTTAGGAATAGGGTAGAGGGTTGTGGTATGATTTGGGAGGCATATGTATGTAAGTTGTTACTAATGACCCATTTCCCTGTGTATTGAATATGTTTTCAAGTAATGTCATTGAAAAGGAATGGCTCTGTTTGTCAGCAATATTCTAGCTTGCATCTTTGTTATGGTTTTGTGAACAAATGCTCTGTGATATATAGAACCAAAATGAGAAGATTATAATAAATATAATATGTCTTCAAGCAATAACATTGACAAGGAATGGCTTTGTTTTCAAGCAACATTATATGAACTATTGCATATGATACCGTAGCAAGTGCTGAAAAACATAAACATCAATTGATCCCAAAAGACATGATAAGTTGTGCAAATTACACATTTTAGACATATCTTTCTATCCCCCAAAAAATATTGTCTTAATGACCTAATTGTTTCCAATTACACATTCTGAATCAAACATAGAGGTTTCATTGAGGCTGGCTTGATGTCTGAGGCTGGCTTGATGTCTGAGGCTGGCTAGATAACCGCTCACAAATGCTAAGTTATGGAATTTACTTCCTTGGCCTTCCTCTGGGTCTCTCCCCTTCTGCATTGCCATCAGAAGAAGGATTCCTTTTCTTGATTATCTTGGAAGGCCTATTCCCTTGACTTTGACAGGTGGTTGAGTTGTGGTAAAGTCCTCCACACTTCTAGCATCTGATAGTTCTGCTTCTTTTGGGCTGCTTCCTCAACTCCTTTGGTCCCCTTTTCCTCCCTTTTGTTGTTGGTCCTCTTTTCAACGTTCTCAAGGTTGGATCAAGCAAAGGCCACTGGAATTTAGGCCAGAACTTCTCATCTGGGATTGGAAACATCACCCCACTGTATATGGCCTTGTACGTCTCAACTAAATAATATGTGCTAGTATAGTCTTCCAGTCGATAGTTAAAATGAAGAATGCACCTAGCAGCATGTTTACATGGTATGCCACTTATTTTCCATTGCCCATAGACACATGCCCCCTTATTCAAGTCAGCAATGTAGTTAGTGCCTTTATGGTCTGTGACATCAAACGTCATGTATCCACTAGGAACTATATCATATTGCCAAGCCTCCCTTGCTATGCTTTTGAGCTCATTTTTCATAGGGGGAATAGCCTTTCCCTTCCAACTCTCAGCTTCTTCATTTCTTTGCACAATCCAATCAATCATATGCTTCCTAATACCTTCTAGTAGGGTCATTATTGGCTTCTTTCTCAATTTTTTAATCACCATGTTGAATGTTTTAACAAAGTTTATAGTGTTTTCTGGAGCTTTATGTTCAGGATCAAATAAATACTTGTACCAGTGCTATTTTGGCTCTCCGAGCAACTAAGCATGAGCTGTTGGACTGACTTGTTGCAACTATCCCATTGCCATTTCATGTTCCCAGATATTGTATGCATTAGCAACTTTCCAAAAAAGTACTTTCAACTCTGGGCCAAGAATCTTCTTTTCATATTTTTCTCCATATAAAACAAACATATCGTCCTGGTGCTGTTAGGCATACGCTGCTTCAAGGCATGAATAGCTCCCTGGTAACCAAGAATCAAGCAAAGTTAATAAGAGTTGTTGTGGAATGTATACGACAACAATGAAACAAAGTCAATATGAAGTATCAAATACCTTGCATCTGTATGATATAATAGTGAACCTACCATGATGTTTAACACCCACAACATACACCAAACCAGTGAAGAAATAGGTGTGGCTATCATTATTCTCAGACTCCACAACTGCTACTGCTAAAGGTAAACAATGATTAGCAGCATCTGTGGCCATTGCAGTCATTAAAACACCTCTAAAAGGCCCTTTTAAATGAGCCGCATCTACTCTAATAATTGGTCTACATCCTCTATGAAATCCATCAATCACACTTTTAAAGCTTATGAACAACCTTTTGAACCTTGGATTTTGCACAATCCTTTCCTGATTGTCTTGCTGTGCTTGTGACTCATGATCAGTTGAAGGTATATGAAGGTACATCCCAAGAAATATAGGTGTGGGACCCAAGATTTGTGTTTTTTATCATCTCAATATCCCAGGCAAGCTTTTTAAAAGACTAATCATGTCTACCTTCAATCTTGTACAAAATTAGCTTCCTTTCTCTCCTAGTCACATGATCCTTCAATATTAATCCATATCTATGTAACAGCATATTCCTCATATCCATAGGCTTCAGCTCAGGGTTTTGTCTAAAATCCTCAAGCAATTTTTCAGATATCTAACTAGAGAAAGCCATAGGATTGTCCATGAACCTCGGACAACTGTCATGATGTTTGTCATTATATGTCTTCACTTGGAAAGCTCTATCATCTAGAAGTGTAGAAGCATGCAGCCGCCATGAGCAGGACTTGTGTGCACATTTGACAGTGTATGTAGAGCAGTACTCTTCAACTTCACCAAGTTTTTACCCTCCTGTACAGAGTAATCTCTCACCACCTTTATGCATTGTGCCTTGTGTATGAACATGTCTCACTGCCTAATGCTGATTTTCCCATTAGGATCAGGTTCCCACATCTGTCCATCATACATCTTCTCATTGGGGTTAAGAGCATTATAATCTTTATCATCACCACACACATAGTAGTCAACTATCTCCCCTTGAATTTGTTCAGCTTCCAATGAAGTATCAGACTCATAGCATTCTTCCTCTGGTCTTGCTACATAATCTCCATCCTTTGAGGCAAAGGAGGTCCAATCACTACCTCACCTTCATCTTCCTCAATAACAGGTTATTTTCTTTCTTACTTGTCATATTCACAGCAGGTACATTAAGTGAATATTGGCTGATAGACCTGCTGTAAATGTTATCAGTGGATTTATTTGTTCATTTAGCCTCAATAACAGGACCTATGGGAGGAGTATCTCTGGACTGAGTGGGGCTTAGGTTTAGTGTGCTGCTTCTAATAACAGACATATTCTTAGGTGGGCTAGGAATTCATTGAGGCTGGGTTGATTTAGGACTTGTTTCTTTACTTAAAAGTGGGCTAAGTGGACTGCTTCGGATTACAGGCCTACTTCTAGGTGGGCTTGGAACTGTTGCACACTGTAATGGTCTGGGCTGGGTTGATTGAGGTGGGCTGAGAATTGAGCTAAGTGTATTGTTTTTAGTAACAGACCCGCTTCTAGATGGGCTGGGAATTGTACTGGGATTAATGGGTTTAGGTTAGCTTGAGATATGACTGTCCTCTTTGTTCCTCAGTGGACTGAGAGGGCTTTGTCTAGAAACATGTCTGGTTCTAGGTGGGCTTGCAATTATGGCAGACTTAATAGGGTTGGGTTAAGTTGAAATTAGACTGCCTAAGTTAGGAATGATGGTAGAATCAATGAATTTGGGTTGGATTGAAGTACTCGTAGGTGTGCTTTCTGTGAAAATTATACTGGGCTCATCAGCCTTTAAGTAGAAGCTTGACTTTTTCCCAATAATGGATCTCTACTTGCAAGGGGACAAAGTCAAGCTTAGAATTTCCCTTGCACATCTCATGCACTTGCTCTTGGGTGGGCTACTGGAAGTACTGTGTCCAACCAATTTTAGAGGCCTTCTAACAGGCAACTTTTGCACTGTTTTCCTTGTTGTAATGTTGCCCTCTGTTTCTACTTATTGTCTTCCTCCTTCATCTTCACTATGCTTTGGTTGACTTAAAATTTACCCATTAATGTCGTCCAATGACACTATTGGTTCTTCACTCACAGTTTGTAACTCAACATCCATTTTCTATCTTGGAGCCCTAGTGGGACTAACTACCATAACATCCTCAGCATTATCTGATCCTTGATCTTCTCCTTCTTCACTTACTTCAGGGTTTAGTTTACTTAGTTCTATTTCCTCTACTAACTTCTCTTGCTGCTGCCTATCTAACATCGAGGCCTATCTACATAGGTCATTGGGTTTAGGTCTGTCAACCACGTTTATGACAATCACAAGCTCACTCTCCCAACTTACAAAATAATCTAGGAGGTCCCTATCTTTCAGAATCCAATGTTTTTTCCTCACTTGACCAGGCTTATAGTAATAGAAAGCAGGGAACCTTGGAAAGTTCCCTTTTTCCCTCATTTTACACTTAGTGATACTGTGTACATCTATAGCAGACATCTCATCTGTGTCACACTCCCCTAAATCTATGGTCTCCCCCTTGTACTTAACATGCAAAATCTTAATAGTCATTTGGGTATTTCTACACACATAATCCAATTTTCAGAAGTCAGTGGTTAACTTTTATACATTTACTCCAATCACATAACTCACCCCACTACATTACATTTTCAAAATAACAACATCTCATACTTTTATGTAGTCACTAAACCCTAATTACATTACTCTACTTCTTCATTTTCGAAATCACCTAACAATTAGAAAAACTTCACTTTTAGTTAAAATTAGGCTATATTGCATTAGAATTTAACATATTTGTTGCCAAATTTTCAATTTCACCACACCTCTGTTTTTAAATTTCAAAACACTTTCTTCCTAAAGCATGAAAATCCCCCTTTCCCTCAACATCGCAACCATCCAAAGCAATGTTTTCAAGTTTAAAAATCTTAAAAACCATCATAAACACACATATAATCTCATTATACAACAATGTCAAAGTGATTTCATATTTTCATAAGATCTTACCTCTTCTCTTTCTTCCTTTATATTTTTCACTTCTCTTCAACTTTCGCTGCACGTTAATCCTTCCAAACTCAACTTTCGCTCAGGGCTTTTCCAAATGCTCTTTGTCCTTCGATTTCTAGGATGATGAAGCTCTCCTCATCATAGTTTTGGGGTTCTGGGTTTTTCTTAGTGGCTTTTAGTTTCTATCTCTCTTCTCTTCATGCTAGCAAGATGGGTGAAAGTCAAATAACCTATTTGCTTCCTTTTTTCCACCTTTCCCCCCTTCTACAACAGGGCAAAATTGTCTTCACATTGCTCCGATTACAAGCTCATCGGATTTGGCATTGTTTAAAATAAATATGCCACCTCAGAGTACTAAAAAATTCAGCCAAAAAGGTAAGGCCCAAAAAAATCAATATCACATATGTCAAGCTACTAAAAAGTCAACTACTCTAAAACATGTTTAAACATGTTGAATGGCGCCAAATAGGGACTAATTGTAATTAACCATGAAAATATATTTATATATTTATGTAACTATTGTATATCCAAAAAATACACACTTGTAAATATGTATATTTATGTTGTGGTTGAATGAGATCATTTCCTAATGAGTTGTATTTTAAATTCTATGGTTGTTGTAAATTAAATTTTAAATGACCATTTCAAATGATACATATAATGTACAAATAATTTACGAATATATGTTCTGTTGGTAGTGTTATTATTAACACAATAGTTTACTGTATCATTAGCAATTGATTGAAAAATTAATTTAACTTTAAAAATAATTATAATTTGAAATGTCTAAAATATACATTTTTGTGCAGTTGTTAGTAAATTAGAAGTCAACATTACTGATGGGTGGTGTAGTAAATGGTGGAGGTTGGGTTCTTCTGACTAAAATAATTTTCATTTATTGGTAGGTTGTTAGGAGGAGAATGAGATAGAGTATTTTTTTTTTTTTTTCCTTAATCAAGAGATGGGGTGAAAATTAGATATAAGAATGTATTGGATATAAAATTTTTCCTTTCAATTTAAGTTACATTCCTAAAATATATATGTAATTTTATGTAATTTATGACAAATCTATGTGTTTATGTAATATAATAATTCATCAAATAATATGAATTTTATGAATATAATAATATTAATATTTTTTATATTGTACTTAAAATGCAAAGCATTTTATTTCACTACATAAGGTAAAATTTTTTAATTTTAAATAAATTTTAAAATAGCAATAATAAACCTATTTGTATTATTAGTAAAATAAGTTCAATTATTGACATAGAATAGGTGATCTGGATTTAATCACAATCTAATAAATTACATACTCTTACAAGTGTTGCATTGTGCTAAATAATGCTGAATTGATTTGAATAATGCTGAATTGTGCTTAACTGTGCCGAATGGTGATGAATGTTGATAATAAATACTTACCATAATTTGAAAAAAATATGCCATAAAAGTTTCATAATAAGATGAAGTTACATTTTGAAAATATCTTGTGTTCTTGATTTTGAAATTATTTATGTCAGACATCTTTTTTTTTCCCCCCAATTGGATGCAATATTAAGCTACAAATTTATCAGAGAATATCTACCCCTAAGAAAATTTTTTTCCTTGGATTTTTTTCCCCTTTGCAAAGCCGTGTTCTTTGTCAACTTAATTTTTTTAAATTAAAAAATTACAAATGTTCAGTCGAGATTTTTTTTGTCATAAAAATGAAACTAGATAAATTCAATTTAGCGAAAATAAGTTTAAATAAATTCAATTCACTTGAATCAATTCAAATAAATTCAATGCAATAAGCCCCATTTTATGCTTCAAAAAAGTTCAATCCAACAAACTTAAAGATAATTTAATAGAAATAAATTCAAATATATTCGAATAAGTTTAAAATTTATGTAAATTAGCAAAAATAATTAAAAAAATTTGGTCTAAGTAAAAGTAGGTTTTTCTTTATAAAAAAGATTTGGGAGAAAATGATGGTCTTATACTCTTACTCCAACGAGGTAGTTCAACAAATCGAAGAAAATTGGGTTTCCACTTCTAGCAAGTGTCAGTATGTCACCCAACCCAATATCCCCTTTTCCCCACATTCTTTCGTGGTAAAAAAAAAGGCAAGACTTTGCCTTTTTCTTTCTTTTTTTTTTAAAAAAATTGTTCGAGAAGCCAGCTTGCTGTCCTATTTTCCAAAAACAATAGACTTCGACGTAGAGATTATGCCGTACGGGCTTGCTCCTTTCTGCGGCAAGATACAGCTGCAAGCTGTAAAAAAG
>JAKOGI010000630.1:60000-67500 GCA_029747015.1 Carnegiea gigantea
TTGGGGAGGGGAGAAAGGAGAAAGGCAAAAGGCGAAAAGTGTCACAGGCAATAGGCAGACCTTTCCATTTCAATCGGGCAGACGGGCAAGGACTGAGTTTCAGGGCTGGAGTGAGTGAGAGGAGATTAAAGAATGGAAACAAGAACTCACTTATTAAAAACGTTTTGGGCCTCTGTTAAAAGGAGCATGTTTTGGGCCGATTTTGCTTCTTGTCGTGTTTCAATGCTATGGGCCAAGTTATTTTCGATTGTTTTGGGCCAGATTGTTTTTGGGTCATTGTTGTTGAATTTTTAACCCAATTATTATTATTAGTCATAGCATGATTTTTAATTAAATTATAATGATATTCAAATTGATAAAGTTTCATGCAGTTAATTCATTTCGCTGAATTAAGGTTTCGAATTAGTTTTAATCCTGAATGCATGATTTCGTTATAAAAACATTAATATGTTTAATGTCATATATAAATTCGTTTTATATATGCATCAGCTTGATATTTTCCTGATCAAGTAATTTGTTACTGATCGATTGGGTTGAAGTTATATGAATTCGTTTCGTATATAAAATTAGTGTGTACGATGTGGATTTATTTTACTCGAACTCAATAAATATCTACGTGATATAAAGATCCCCTTGATCGCTAAATGAATGTGTTTCATAAGTTATATTATATGAATATGTTTTATATAATATTTTATCACATGAATATGTTTCATGATTTAATAATTTTACGCAAAAACATGAGCAATTACGAATCAGTTAGTTGTTCTATCATCCTTGTAGTTAATAAAAATGATTCATTAAGCTTTACATGAACTAGTTTCATGCTGTTATTTGGATACATAGAGTATTGGATTATTTTGTGAATCTGTTTCATGAAATTTAAATTTGCAATATTATATGAATGTGTTTTATATAATTTGCGAGCTTTACTATGAACTTGTTTCATCCAAATTTTAATATTATATAGATCTGTTCTATGTATGATTAATTGTGACTAATATTTGAATATATTTTATGTTACAAAGTATGTTACGTTCGATTACATGGATACATTTCATGTCAATCACCAATTACTAGTATTATATAAATGTGTTTTATATATATGAACTACATGGGTTGCAGTAAACTTGCTAATTGTTTTAGCACTTTTTCCTTGCCCAAATTAATGAATGTGGATTCGTTTCATGTTACCTGCTAATTGTGTAATATAGAGGCATTTTATGAATTGGTTTTATGAAATTTAAATTCGTAACATTATAAATGTATTTTATAATTTGCGAGTAACATTTGAATAAATTTCATATAATTATATAAATGTGTTTTATATATTGCTATTTGGGCATCTTATGAAATTCTTTTGTAACATGCTATTATTCAAATATGTTTAGCATTATAGATTCATTTTATTATATAAATGTGTTTTGTATAATAATTTGAATTTTATGTTTGGTATGCCATTGATAGAGTTCTAAACGACATATTAGTAGTTACAAACAATGAGATAACTTCATGTAAATTTAGTTTACATTAAGTTGGATATCTTTGTGATATATCTGAAATGTTAGTTTGTTTAACCATAATATTCCCCATAAATTATGTTTTATGGAAAATTTTGATAAATAAGTTATAAAAACTTCTAATTCATACTTGTATGAGATGATTGTGAGCTTAGCGAAATTTTCGATCATACGACATGTATAATGGAGTTTTTGCTAATTTATTTATTTGAAAATATGCCTAATGTCCACTTTACAGAATATATACCTTTTAGATATGGCAATAAGGTTGGCAATTTGTTTACCAATAAAGAACTTGATAGCGCTGACTATGATACATAATGTCAGAGGATTCAGTTTCTTCTGAATGAACGTGAAATATTAGGACACTCATTAGGTTCTAGGTCTCATAGGATGGCAAAGATGGTACTGTTAGTGAACAGTATCTAGAAAACTTAAAAGCATACCAAAAGTGGTTCGAGAATGGATTGATCAACATGCTATATTTTGTAGTACTGCATGAATGATAGTCTAGTGAGGGATTGAAAGTTACCCCACTGTTGAGTATGCGTGGGATTCGTTTAGCATCACGTTCGTCCAGATCCATTCCCTCATAAGGATCTGGATCCTAAGATTGGTATTGCAAAAAGGGAAAAAGGCTAAGGAAATAAAGAGAAGCATATAGCACGTGTGAGTGCTATGATTGTGAAAATTAGGAATCTTATTCTTAGGATTGTCCTAAGTCGATTAAGGTACCCCCTTCCACAGCCACTCCTGGATAATGTGTGTGCTCCCAAGCATTTGTTGCTAACTGTGATCCTTAGTGGATTATAGATACGGGAGGAACCAAGCACATAGTTGAGGAACGAGTTGATTTTTGTGAACTTTCATCACTACACAATGGGTTCACAAATTGTCATTTTAGGCGACGACGATGAAAACGATGTTCTTGCATTAAGGATAAATCATTCGAGGCTCCTTGAAGGGACTACGTTATCTCTTCCTGATGCTCTCTATGCACCTGAGATGCGATGTTTCCTTGTGTCTTCTGTTCCTAAGATTAGTTTTCTTTAATTTTCGTCTAGATGTCTTAGGCATCATATGGCATGGTGATTTGTTTGGCCATGTCACATTGAAAGGTGTTTTAAATGTTTTTGGGCAAAATAGAACATCTTCCATCCTTGTCCTATTTTCGAATTTATTTTTAGGCATGTTCGACTTGACCATGAAGGTCAAGATAGAGTTAATAGACTAGCTAAAGATGGCCTTGTAAGACCAACTCACTAGGCTTAAGGTCCAAAATGTGAGTTATGCCTAGCTAGTAAAGGAATAGAAAATCTTTTTATAAGATTTCGAGTCCATCAAATCTCTTAACGTTCGCTCACTTTAGACATCTGTGGGTACATGAATATGAAAGCATGTCATAGAGCTACGTATATTCATGATATAGGTATATGTACCTACTATTCCACCGTTATTAAATACTTGATGTGTTCATACACTTTATAGCGGTAGTAGGACTCAATTGGGACGAAATATTAAAACTCTTCGAACCAATCGAGATCATGAATATTTTCTTCGTGAAACAAAATCTCGCAATGTCGATTTTCTTAAGGATAAGTTCCCTAGTATTTGGTGAAATTTAAAAGGACCTTAATTGTATGCGTCACTACAACACCTTCAACCACCTCTCGGTGAGGGGGAGGATTTAAATTCTCACTAAGTCACCGAGGATGGTACACATTTCTTACTTGGTAAGAATAGTAAAGGTTTATCTGTCAAGAAGAATGAGATTCATCCTCAATCTTCAATTGTTGAGGAGAGTTATTCCTAAACATGTAGTTAGTCCTCATGTTCAGGATTCCACCTCCAATGGATAGTGGGAGTAATCTTCTCTTCATAATCAGGGTTTTATACCTCTTAGAGAAAGGGAGAGGGATTTCTCACCTAGGCAGACAAATAATGAAGGTCCCAGGATCCCAAGGACTAAGCATGAAAGAATTCCTTGATGATTTTCTAAAATCGGAAAAGAAATATTCTTATGCACTCCATTGGGAGATTGGGGATCTACCTCTTATCAAGAGGCGGTTGGCTCACTAAATCACAAAAGGTAACGGGATGTCATAAAGGATGAGATGGACTCACTGATAAGGTTTGAGAACTTGTTGAAACTCCACTCCGATGTAAGTCTTCAAGATAAAACATCGAATGGATAGTTCAATTGATAAGTTTAGGCCCGAATACTCCTAGCCCTGGTTTTCCATTCGGACTTTGAGTTGTTCAAAATGGAGTAAAGATTGTTTTTCTCAATGGTGATCTTGAGAAAGAGATTCATATGGACTAGCCCATTGATTTTGCATAAAAGGGATAAGAGGACAATGTGTCTCGTCTTAAAAGGTCCATATGTGATCTTAAGCAATCTTCCAGTTCTTGGTACTCTAGATTCCATAAAACTATTTTGGCTTAAATGGTTTTAGAAGACCATTGTATATGTCGACAGATTAACATGGGAATTACATTCCTGATGTTAATGACATACTGTTGACTAAGAACAATTTGGAGATGATTAAAACTGTTAAAAGGTAGTCATTCCATGTCGTTGAGATGAAGGACACGGGTGAAACTAGGTATGTCCTAGGAGTGAAAATAATCTAAAGCCGTCCCAAGAAGCATGTATCAAAGTGTCTTGGAATGATTTTGGGTTTATAATTCCTAACCTATAGATACTCTAGTTGAGAAGAGTTCAACCTTGAGTCTTGTCCAATGCTCTAAAACATATGACAAAATAGAGATAATGAACAATGTCCTTAACCCTAGTATCATAGTAAGCTTATTGTAAGCCACGTTATGTACATGGCCCTGACATTGCTTTGCGGCTACTTTGATAAGTCGTTACCAAGGTAACCCAAGCCTTGCTGATTAGCAAGTCGCCTAGAGAATCAAGCGCTACCTTTGTGGTATTGATAACTCTGTATTTTGCTATCAAGGAGGAGGCCTCAAGTTGAGAGGATACTCAAATATTGATTGGGGTGGTAACTCGGATGAGTCTAAGTTAACCTTAGGACATGCCTTCACCCTGAGTGGGAGAACCATGTCATGGGGCAGCAAAGAAGCAAAGCTGCACAACAATGTTAGCTATGGAAGTAGATTGTGTGTCTTGTACTATAGAGACAAAAGCATTGCCATATGGTATA
Organism: Carnegiea gigantea; assembly: GCA_029747015.1. Lineage (NCBI taxonomy): Eukaryota > Viridiplantae > Streptophyta > Magnoliopsida > Caryophyllales > Cactaceae > Carnegiea > Carnegiea gigantea. The sequence continues at coordinate 64,694 of JAKOGI010000630.1, forward strand.
TATATGTACACTAGCAAGGTGATATGTTCCCTTGACTAAACCCATTCTTAGTAATACGTTCAAAGCTCATTGGTTGAGTCTTGGAATTCATGAGGTTTGGTATCTAGACATGTTCTGTTACGTAATGGACATGTTTCTTTTATGGGCAAGATGCTCATTATTGTACGTTAGGTATATTGAAATGTCACCGGCTTCTGATTGGCCTAGTCACACAGGTAATCTCCCTGACGCTTAAGTAGCGGGCAGGATGAGACTGGATCATATTGGCACTAGGTATGCAATATTAACTACTCACACTGGAAGTGTATGAGTATAATAAATATAGTTGCCTTAGTGAGACTAAGATGAGACTCGAGGGAGTCGAGTATGAAATAAGTTTTCATATTGAAGCCTTAAAAGCCGAATCTTGAGTGTCAAGATCAACATTCAGTATGTTGATCTAGCGGCTCAGGTTAGATTTTTGGGTGAAAAATCTAGACTGACAATTCGCATGGCATAAAGAGTGACAAACCCAGCTAAGTATGAGCTATGTCGTGACACACATCTCATACTGTGTGTGCTTATAAGTCGACCCATATGTGGGGTGATAATTGAATTCCCTATCACTTGTCACTGTGTGACCCTATGGACGATAACCCTTGGACTTAAAGCTATGATATTAAGTCGAAGTTTAATGATGCTACTTTAATGTGATTCTCAAGAACCACGATGTATACGGTTCAGCGAGAACACCTTAGGAAAGCAATTAAGCTAAGATGAGATTTCATGAGTGTTTAAGGAAAATCTATCTACCATCACCATATCAGTCTGGGTGATTATGTTGAGAATATAATCATATGATATATCAAGCATAAGGGATTAGAGATGCCACTGGTGATGTCTTGGGATATTTTTGGAGTATCGTATTTCGTGAAAGTGTTATGTTAGTTGGATGGTAACTTAATATAACACTACTTATTATTTTTGATCGCACATCCTATTCTTGGTATGAAGCGTGAGAAGTTGTGATACATGGAGAATATGTGTTTTACGGCCTAAGTGGCCGAGTGGGAGCCGTTGGTCGGGCCCAATAAGTTTAGGTCCAATGGCCACTTATGTTGCCTACAACAACAACCCTAACCACACCCCAAACTATATAAGAGGGGTTTAGGGGGTTAGTAAAAAACACACGAATATTACATCTCTTATATTCTTCTAATTCTCTCTCACAGCTGAGTCACCATCCGTCGGGCTCTTGGATTTAGGACGTGGCACATTAAAGCGACTCTAGTAGCCGTTTGGTATTCTTATATTATTGTGGATTATTACCGACAGTATACTTCTGCATTCAGGTTAGTCCTACTTCTTCCTACATATGTAAATTTATATATGTCTCTCTCTCTCTCTCTCTCTCTCTCTCTCTCTCTCTCTCTCTCTCTCTCTCTATATATATATATATATATATATATATATATATATATATATATATATATATATATATAGAGGTATATATATATATATATATATATATATATATATATATATATATATATATATTCTACAAAATAGGCCATTAACATTGCTATATTGGCGATAACCACCTCTACCTATTTGAGTATAAAACACATCAAGCTCCAAAGTTTCAATCATCAAATCAATTTTTTTATTTGACCCCTAATTGCAATTATTTAAGATAATTCTCATCAATCCTATTTATCCAGGTGATGAATGAAAAGAATTAAAAAAAAGAAACATATTTTGTACCATATATATGGATTTTGGCATTGAGGAAAAAAAGAAAAGAAGCCTAGTTTAAAGAGATTGTCATTAACTTTAGTAACACAAATTAGTATTGAGCTAGTTTTCTTTAAGAAAATTCATTATAGATTACATTTGTAAAATGTGTGACAAAAACATAAGAAGAATTAAAACCATGGAAAGATTTATTATTATACTAAGCTAATTAAACGTCATAATAAGTATTTAATATTTGTGAACGTGTTAAATGTTATGTAATTATTTATTTATCAATAACATCAACCCAAGTTCCGCCCCGCCCTCCCCTCCTCCCCGCCCCCCAAAAAGATCCAACTGCAGTAATTTGCACATTTGTTTTTAGGGCGGCAGATGGGGGAGGAAAGGGACACACAACCAATGATGCTAACTTAGAGCAAACGCTTCAATAATTTTGGACATTTAATACGCCGCAATTCTTCACAAATTCTATATGCTCTCTATATTTTGTTTTGTTTGAAGGGGTGTTGCACAAACACATCGCACCAACACGATTCAATCCCCAGCATCCTTTACCCCAAAGTATAGATTTCTAATTTCTTTCACCTCCACCTTATATAGTAGTGACCCAATTATGCAAACATCTCCGAAGGTAGGAGTGAGCTCAAAAACCAAAGCCGAAAAACCAAAATGAAAAACTCAAAGACCGAACTGAAAAATCGTTCAACTGGTTCGACTTTTCTAAAAAAGTCGGTTCGATTAATCAAACCAAAAAAAATTTTAAGATTTCGGTTTTGATTTCGGTTCGACCATTTGAGATTCAGCAAACCAAAATTTTCAATTAACCAAATTTTTCGATTCAGTGAAAATGTAAATCATAACCAAAACGAGAAACTTAATTAACCGGATTATCAGTTCGGTTACTGGTTAATTCTTAATTTAAATTGTTAATTTTCAATTTTCACTCCTTTTAATTAATTTAAATATTTGGGACACCAAAATAATTAATTTACACATTATTGTATGTTTACTTCGATATTTTAATAATTATGAAAACCTACACTTGACTAATATAAAATTTAATATTTTTTGAA